>JANJGN010005172.1:0-25816 GCA_026770705.1 Isurus oxyrinchus
CCAGGATTTTTGACCCGTGCGGTGTAGGTACACCCACCGTGCTGTTAGGGAGGGAGTTCCAGGATTGTGTCCGTGTGGTGTAGGTACACCCACCGTGCTGTTAGGGAGGGAGTTCCAGGATTGTGTCCCGTGTGGTGTAGGTACACCCACCGTGCTGTTAGGGAGGGAGTTCCAGGATTGTGTCCGTGTGCTGTAGGTACACCCACCGTGCTGTTAGGGAGGGAGTTCCAGGATTGTGTCCCCGTGTGGGGTAGGTACACCCACCGTGCTGTTAGGGAGGGAGTTCCAGGATTGTGTCCCGTGTGGTGTAGGTACACCCACCGTGCTGTTAGGGAGGGAGTTCCAGGATTGTGTCCGTGTGGTGTAGGTACACCCACCGTGCTGTTAGGGAGGGAGTTCCAGGATTGTGTCCGTGCGGTGTAGGTACACCCACCATGCTGTTAGGGAGGGAGTTCCAGGATTGTGTCCGTGTGGTGTAGGTACACCCACCGTGCTGTTAGGGAGGGAGTTCCAGGATTGTGTCCGTGCGGTGTAGGTACACCCACCGTGCTGTTAGGGAGGGAGTTCCAGGATTGTGTCCGTGCGGTGTAGGTACACCCACCGTGCTGTTAGGGAGGGAGTTCCAGGATTGTGTCCGTGCGGTGTAGGTACACCCACCGTGCTGTTAGGGAGGGAGTTCCAGGATTGTGTCCGTGTGGTGTAGGTACACCCACCGTGCTGTTAGGGAGGGAGTTCCAGGATTTGGACCCAGCGGACAGTGAAGGAACGGCCGATATATTTCCAAGTCGGGATGGTGAGTGGGGCTCGGAGGGGAACTTGCGGGTGGTAGTGTTCCCCATGTGTCTGCTGCCTGATCATCCTGAGCGGCTACGTTATAAAATATAGTTATAAATTATAATGGTTATCAAGGTAATTACTATAGTTCATAGTTGTAATGATAAAGTATAATGACACATTACTATAAACAATAATGATGTAAATACACATCCTGTAAATTAATTTAAAAATATCATTTATGGTAACAATAATTTATAATAATGATAAGTTGCTGAAAACAATATTTATAAGTATTAAATTTCATTAATAATCATTCGCTACAACAATTATTAATAATGCAATAAATTACTGTAAACAATTAATGTTATGTTATAATAATAAAGATAAATTATGAAACAGTTGGCGTTATTATAATGTTATAAGTTATAATAATAACTTACTTTGGGGGAGGTGATGGCTTTAGTGGTATTGTCACTAGACTGGGCCAACGGAGGAATTTGAATTCAATAAAAATTCGGAATTAAAAGACTGACGATGACCAGGAAATTATCACTGATTGTTGTAGAAACCCCATCTGGGTCACTAATGTCCCTTTAGGGAGGGAAATCTGCCCTCCTTACCCGGTCTGGCCTCCACGTGACTCCAGGCCCCACAGCCATGTGGTTGACTCTTAAATACCCCTCTGAACAAGGGCAAGGAGGGATGGGTTATAAATGCTGGGCCCAACCAGCAAAGCCCACATCCTGGAAATGGATTTAAAAATGTATTTATATTAAGTATTTAATATTTAATTAATAATCATTAATTATCTATAACTGTTATTTATAATGATTAGTATAATACAATAATACTGATTAATTACTGTAAACACTTAGTGTTATTATAGTGTGATAATGATAAATTATTGTCAACAATTATTTATATCATTTAATAATTAACATAATTATTTATAACCATTAATGATTGTTTATAATCATTACAATAATACATTATAATAATTATTTACAGTAATTAATCATTATTGTAATAACAATAAATTACTGAACAATTAGCATTGTTATAATGATAAATTACTGTAAACAATTATTAGCATTTAATATTTAATTTAATTAATCATTTATAACTAATAATGATTATTTATAATCATTACAATAACATAATGATTAATTACTGGAAACAATGTGTTATAATGTTAAGATAAATTACTGTCAACAATTATTTATATCATCTAACATTGAATTTAATTAATAATCATTAATCATTTATAACTGTTAATGATTATTTATTATTATGATAAAATAATGATTAATTACTGGAAACAATTAATGTTATAATGTTAAGATAAATTATTGTCAACAATTATTTATATCATCTAACATTGAATTTAATTAATAATCATTAATTATTTATAACTATTAATGATTATTTATAATTAATACAATAATGATTAATCACTGTAAACAATGTGTTATAATGTTAAGATAAATTACTGTCAACAATTATTTATATCATCTAACATTGAATTTAATTAAATCATTAATTATTTATAACTGTTAATGATTATTTATAATTAATACAATAATGATTAATTACTGTAAACAATGTGTTATAGTGTTAAGATAAATTACTGTCAACACTTATTTATATCATCTAATATTGAATTTAATTAATAATCATTAATTATTTATAACTATTAATGATTATTTATAATTATTATGATAAAATAATGATTAATTACTGGAAACAATTAATGTTATAATGTTAAGATAAATTATTGTCAACAATTATTTATATCATCTAACATTGAATTTAATTAATAATCATTAATTATTTATAACTGTTAATGATTATTTATAATTAATACAATAATGATTAAATACTGTAAACAATGTGTTATAATGTTAAGAAAAATTACTGTCAACAATTATTTATATCATCTAACATTGAATTTAATTAATAATTTATAACTGTTAATGATTATTTATAATTATTACGATGATGATTAATTATTGTAAACAATTAAAGTTATTATGTTATAATAATGATAATTTACTAAACAATTAGTATTAAATTATAATAATGATATAGATTATTGTAAACATATCAAGTATTTAATAAATAGCAATTTAATAAATAATAATTTAATTAATAATTATAATTAGTTATTTAATTATGTTAATTATAATTATTCTTTATCATTATTTTTAGTTACAATAATTTATAATCATGATTTAAAATCAAACACTAAGGGGGGATTTGAACTCTCTTTGACAAGTGGAATATTTGTCCCCCTCCCCCCTCTGAATATTAATCGGCCGATTTCTATTCCCTCCTGGCCGGCCTGACATTGCCTTTAAGGTTTGAAAGGGGGGCGGGGCGCCTTCCTGCGCGCCGGCAGGGCGAAGGCGCGGGGCGGGGAAATTTAAACCCCGCCCGCTTGGGCTGCGGCAGGTCCGCGTCCCGCAACATCGACCTTTTTTTTTACTGCTTCGGTTGGGGCGGCGGTTGCGCCCGCGCGACCCCAACCATCCCCCCACCGTCCGCCATCTTGCGGACCCATGGGGATTTCCTCCCCCCCCCCCCCCAAACCCCTCTTCTGTTCCATTCATATTTTTTTTTTCTCTTTTCAAAATAAAACTTTCATTTCCTCTCTGGCTTCCCCGTCGTCGATTCCATTCGTCTTTTCAAAAGAAATAAAATAAACCGGACCTGGGGGGGGGGGGGGGGGAGGGGTCGGTTTAACGGTTTTCTCCTGGCGGCCGCCATTTTGTTTCGCCCCCTTCGCCTCGGGGCGCGCGGGGGCGGGGGCGGGGCCGGGGGCGGGGCCGGGGGCGGGGCCGGGGGCGGGGCGGAAAAAAAATTCCGAGAAAGGAGAGCGACGCCATTTTAATTCATGAATCGAATGAATAAATTTTCAACCAAAAAACGCCGCCGGTTGTGTGAAATAAAATAATTTTATTGCGTTTTTTTTTTGAAATGGGGGGGGTGTGGGGGTGGGGTTGGTGCGTGGCCGGGGCCGACCGGAAGTGCGTAGAGGCGGTCCACTTCCGGTCCGCCATCTTGAGCCGCCGCGGCCTTTCCGGGCGGCAGTGAAAGAGGGGGGGGGGGGGAGGGGAAGGGAAGGCGACAAAGGTTTCATTTTATCCGAGGAAGACGAAGGGAGGGGAGGGGGTCGGTGGGACCGAGAGAAGGATCGGGAAAAGGTAAAAGAAAAGTGGGCTGGAGGTGGGGGAGGGGGTGCGGGGGTGGAGTTTTATTTATCCACCACCCCCCCCCCCCTCTCCCTCCCTCTCGGGGACACCTGGATGGCGGCCGCCATCTTGGATGTGGGGGAGGGGATTTTATGAATTCGTTATTATTTTTAAAAATTAAAAACCTGTCGGGAAAGGGCGGCGGGTCTTGATGAGGGAAAGAGGTCGGGGAGGTGGCGGGCGGCGAGGTTTCCCGCTCCGTTTGTCTGGTTTTATTTTATATAAAAAATATATGTAATCTGTTTTTTTTAAAAAAAAAACAGCGTTTCCGGTCTGGCGTGACCTCTTGTCCATTCCCCGGATGAGGAGGTGAATGGACGCTCCACTTCCTTCTCTCCTCCCCCCCCCCCTCCCCCCCCCCCCCTCTCTTCCGCTTACTTCCGTTTCCGGGTCCCTCTCCTCCCGCCGCCATTTTGGTTCCCTCCAGCCTGAGACTCGGAAGCGGCGAGAGAGGCCCCGGGGCTCGGAGCCGGAACCGGACCAGCTGCCGAGTGAGTGAGAGAGGGGGAGAGGGAGAGCAAGGGGGGGACACGAGGCGGGGGTTTAAGGAGGGGGGGGGGGGGGTGGGGGGGGGGATTCATTTTTAAAAAAAAAACCTCCCCCGAAAATCCATCTCCTCCCCCTCCCCCCACCCGTTCCATAACTCGAGCCCCAGGCTTTTCCCGGCTCCTAGGCCCCATCCATTCTGGAGAGGGAGAACCGTCCCCCGATTAACCGTCTCCCGATTAACCGTCTCCCGAATATCCATCCCCCGATTAACCGTCTCCCAAATATCCATCCTCCGATTAACCGTCTCCCGAATATCCATCCTCCGATTAACTGTCTCCCGATTAACCGTCTCCCGAATATCCATCCTCCGATTAACCGTCTCCCGAATATCCATCCTCCGATTAACCGTCTCCTGAATATCCATCCCCCGATTAACCGTCTCCCGAATATCCATCCTCCGATTAACCGTCTCCCGAATATCCATCCTCCAATTAACCGTCTCCCGATTAACCGTCTCCCGAATATCCATCCCCTGATTAACCGTCTCCCGAATATCCATCCCCTGATTAACCGTCTCCCGAATATCCATCCCTGATTAACCGTCTCCCGAATATCCATCCCCTGATTAACCGTCTCCCGAATATCCATCCCCTGATTAACCGTCTCCCGAATATCCATCCCCTGATTAACCGTCTCCCGAATATCCATCCCCTGATTAACCGTCTCCCGAATATCCATCCCCTGATTAACCGTCTCCCGAATATCCATGCTCCAATTAACCGTCTCCCGAATATCCATCCTCCAATTAACTGTCTCCCGATTAACCGTCTCCCGAATATCCATCCTCCGATTAACTGTCTCCCGAATATCCATCCTCCAATTAACCGTCTCCTGAATATCCATCCCCCAATTAACCGTCTCCCGAATATCCATCCCCTGATTAACCGTCTCCCGAATATCCATCCCCTGATTAACCGTCTCCCGAATATCCATGCTCCAATTAACCGTCTCCCGAATATCCATCCTCCAATTAACTGTCTCCCGATTAACCGTCTCCCAAATATCCATCCTCCGATTAACCGTCTCCCGAATATCCATCCTCCAATTAACTGTCTCCCGATTAACCGTCTCCCGAATATCCATCCTCCGATTAACTGTCTCCCGATTAACCGTCTCCCGAATATCCATCCTCCAATTAACTGTCTCCCGATTAACCGTCTCCCAAATATCCATCCTCCGATTAACTGTCTCCCGAATATCCATCCTCCGATTAACCGTCTCCTGAATATCCATCCCCCGATTAACCGTCTCCCGAATATCCATCCTCCGATTAACCGTCTCCCGAATATCCATCCTCCGATTAACTGTCTCCCGAATATCCATCCTCCGATTAACCGTCTCCTGAATATCCATCCCCCGATTAACCGTCTCCCGAATATCCATCCCCCGATTAACCGTCTCCCGAATATCCATCCTCCAATTAACCGTCTCCCGAATATCCATCCTCCAATTAACCGTCTCCCGATTAACTGTCTCCCAAATATCCATCCCCTGATTAACCGTCTCCCGAATATCCATCCTCCAATTAACCGTCTCCCCGAATATCCATCCTCCAATTAACCGTCTCCCGATTAACTGTCTCCCAAATATCCATCCCCTGATTAACCGTCTCCCGAATATCCATGCTCCAATTAACCGTCTCCCGAATATCCATCCTCCAATTAACTGTCTCCCGATTAACCGTCTCCCGAATATCCATCCTCCGATTAACCGTCTCCCGAATATCCATCCTCCAATTAACTGTCTCCCGATTAACCGTCTCCCGAATATCCATCCTCCGATTAGCCGTCTCCCGAATATCCATCCCCCGATTAACTGTCTCCCGAATATCCATCCCCCGATTAACCATCTCCCGAATATCCATCCCCCGATTAACCGTCTCCCGAATATCCATCCCCCGATTAACCGTCTCCCGAATATCCATCCCCCGATTAACCGTCTCCCGAATATCCATCCTCCAATTAACCGTCTCCTGAATATCCATCCTCCAATTAACCGTCTCCCGATTAACTGTCTCCCAAATATCCATCCCCTGATTAACCGTCTCCCGAATATCCATCCTCCAATTAACCGTCTCCCGAATATCCATCCTCCAATTAACCGTCTCCCGATTAACTGTCTCCCAAATATCCATCCCCTGATTAACCGTCTCCCGAATATCCATGCTCCAATTAACCGTCTCCCGAATATCCATCCTCCAATTAACTGTCTCCCGATTAACCGTCTCCCGAATATCCATCCTCCGATTAACCGTCTCCCGAATATCCACCTCCAATTAACTGTCTCCCGATTAACCGTCTCCCGAATATCCATCCTCCGATTAGCCGTCTCCCGAATATCCATCCCCCGATTAACTGTCTCCCGAATATCCATCCCCCGATTAACCATCTCCCGAATATCCATCCCCCGATTAACCGTCTCCCGAATATCCATCCTCCAATTAACCGTCTCCCGAATATCCATCCTCCAATTAACCGTCTCCCGATTAACTGTCTCCCAAATATCCATCCCCTGATTAACCGTCTCCCGAATATCCATGCTCCAATTAACCGTCTCCCGAATATCCATCCTCCAATTAACTGTCTCCTGATTAACCGTCTCCCGAATATCCATCCTCCGATTAACTGTCTCCCGATTAACCGTCTCCCGAATATCCATCCTCCGATTAACCGTCTCCCGAATATCCATCCTCAGATTAACCGTCTCCTGAATATCCATGCTCCAATTAACCGTCTCCCAAATATCCGTCCTCCAATTAACTGTCTCCCGATTAACCGTCTCCCGAATATCCATCCTCCGATTAACTGTCTCCCGATTAACCGTCTCCCGAATATCCATCCTCCGATTAACCGTCTCCCGAATATCCATCCCCCGATTAACTGTCTCCCGAATATCCATCCTCCAATTAACTGGCTCCCGATTAACCGTCTCCCGAATATCCATCCTCCGAATATCCATCCTCCGATTAACTGTCTCCCGATTAACCGTCTCCCGAATATCCATCCTCCGATTAACCGTCTCCCGAATATCCATCCCCCGATTAACCGTCTCCCGAATATCCATCCCCCGATTAACCGTCTCCCGAATTTCCATCCCCCGATTAACCGTCTCCCGAATATCCATCCTCCAATTAACCATCTCCCGAATATCCATCCTCCGATTAACCGTCTCCTGAATATCCATCTTCCGATTAACCGTCTCCCGAATATCCATCCTCCGATTAACCGTCTCCCGAATATCCATCCCCCGATTAACCGTCTCCCGAATATCCATCCCCCGATTAACCGTCTCCCGAATATCCATCCCCCGATTAACCGTCTCCCGAATATCCATCCCCCGATTAACCGTCTCCCGAATATCCATCCCCCGATTAACCGTCTCCCGAATATCCACCCCCCCGATTAACCGTCTCCCGAATATCCACCCCCCGATTAACCGTCTCCCGAATATCCATCCCCCGATTAACCGTCTCCCGAATATCCATCCCCCGATTAACCGTCTCCCGAATATCCATCCCCCGATTAACCGTCTCCCGAATATCCATCCCCCGATTAACCGTCTCCCGAATATCCATCCCCCGATTAACCGTCTCCCGAATATCCATCCCCCGATTAACCGTCTCCCGAATATCCATCCCCCGATTAACCGTCTCCCGAATATCCATCCCCCGATTAACCGTCTCCCGAATATCCATCCCCCGATTAACCGTCTCCCGAATATCCATCCCCCGATTAACCGTCTCCCGAATATCCATCCCCTGATTAACTGTTCCCGATTAACCACCGTGTTTAATGTCCCGAATGACCACCGCGTTCAGTTAATGTCCCAAATAGCCACCGTGTTCAGATAATGTCCCGAATAGCCACCGTGTTCAGCTAATGTCCCGAATGACCACCGTGTTCAGCTAATGTCCCGAATGACCACCGTGTTCAGTTAATGTCCCGAATGACTACCGTGTTCAGTTAATGTCCCGAACGACCACTGTGTTCAGTTAATGTCCCGAACGACCACCGTGTTCAGATAATGTCCCGAATGACCACCGTGTTCAGTTAATGTCCCGAATGACCACCGTGTTCAGTTAATGTCCCGAAGGACCACCGTGTTCAGTTAATGTCCCGAATGACCACCGTGTTCAGTTAATGTCCCGAATGACCACCGTGTTCAGTTAATGTCCCGAATGACCACCGTGTTCAGTTAATGTCCCGAATGACCACCGTGTTAGTTAATGTCCCGAATGACCACCGTGTTCAGTTAATGTCCCGAATGACCACCGTGTTAGTTAATGTCCCAAATGACCACCGTGTTCAGTTAATGTCCCGAATGACCACCGTGTTCAGTTAATGTCCCGAATGACCACCGTGTTCAAATAGCGTCCTGAGTAATAACATCCTGATTAATAGTATCCGTTAGGATAACGTCCCAAATAAGCACTGAGTTCAGATAACGTCCCGATAAGCATATATTTCCATTTATTCATGGGATGTGGGTGTCACTGTCCAGACCAGTATTTATTGTCCGTCCCTAATTGCCCTTGTTCAGAGGGCATTTAAGAGTCAACCACATGGCTGTGGGTTTGGAGTCACATGTAGGTCAGACCAGGAAAGAACAGCAGATTCCCTTCTCTAAGGGACATTAGTGGCCAAGATGGGTTTTTACAACAATTGACTGGGCTGGAGAGTTTTAGCCATGAGGAGAGATTGGATAGACTAGAGTTATTTTCCCTGGAGCAGAGGGACACGATTGAGGCGTATAAATTTCTGAGGGGCATAGATAGGGTGGGCAGGAAGGAACTTTTCCCCTGGGTGGAGGGATCAATAATCAGGGGGGCATAGATTTAAGGTAAGGGGCAGGAGGTTTAGAGGGGATGTGAGGAAGAATTTTTTCACCCAGAGGGTGATGGGAATCTGGAACTCGCTGTCTGAAAGGGTGGGAGAGGCAGAAACCCTGAACATTTAAAAAGTATTTGGATGTGCCCTTGCGTTGCCATGGCATACAAGACTATGGGCCTAGTGCTGGAAATTGGGATTAGAATAGTTAGGTACTTGTTTGACCTGCGCAGACTCGATGGGCCGAAGGGCCTTTTTCTGTGCTGTAGACTCTGACTCTATGACTTTTAATTCCAGATTTTTTCTTGTATTAAAATTCCACCATCTGCTGTGGCGGAGTTCCAACCCAGGTCCCCAGAGCATTACTGGATTACCAGTCCAGTGACAATACCATGATGGCATCCCCTCCCCAAATAGTGCCCAGAATAATAATGTTCAAATAATATCCCAAATAATCACCGTGTTCAGATAATATCCTGAATAATCACCGTGTTCAGATAATATCCTGAATAATCACCATGTTCAGATAATATCCTGAATAGTCACCGTGTTCAGATAATATCCTGAACAATCACCGTGTTCAGATAATATCCTGAACAATCACCGTGTTCAGATAATATCCTGAACAATCACCGTGTTCAGATAATATCCTGAACAATCACCATGTTCAGATAATATCCTGAACAATCACCGTGTTCAGATAATATCCTGAACAATCACCGCGTTCAGATAATATCCTGAACAATCACCGCGTTCAGATAATACCCTGAACAATCACCGCGTTCAGATAATACCCTGAACAATCACCGCGTTCAGATAATATCCTGAACAATCACCGCGTTCAGATAATATCCTGAACAATCACCGTGTTCAGATAATATCCTGAACAATCACCGTGTTCAGATAATATCCTGAACAATCACCGTGTTCAGATAATATCCTGAACAATCACCGTGTTCAGATAATATCCTGAACAATCACCGTGTTCAGATAATATCCTGAACAATCACCGTGTTCAGATAATATCCTGAACAATCACCGTGTTCAGATAATATCCTGAACAATCACTGTGTTCAGATAATATCCTGAACAATCACCGCGTTCAGATAATATCCTGAACAATCACCGCGTTCAGATAATATCCTGAACAATCACCGCGTTCAGATAATATCCTGAACAATCACCGCGTTCAGATAATATCCTGAACAATCACCGCGTTCAGATAATATCCTGAACAATCACCGCGTTCAGATAATACCCTGAACAATCACCGCGTTCAGATAATATCCTGAACAATCACCGTGTTCAGATAATATCCTGAACAATCACCGCGTTCAGATAATATCCTGAACAATCACCGCGTTCAGATAATACCCTGAACAATCACCGCGTTCAGATAATATCCTGAACAATCACCGTGTTCAGATAATATCCTGAGCCTTCACCGTGTTCAGATAATATCCTGAATAACCACCGTGTTCAGATAATGTCCTGAATAACCACCGTGTTCAGATAATGGATATTAGATGAGTATTTGAATAGAAACAATGTACAAGGGTACAGGGAAGGGACAGGGCAGTGGCACTAGGTCATAATGTTCATTTGGAGAGCCGCTGTAGATGTGAGGGGCCGAATGGCCTCCCCCTGTGCTGTTAAAACTTTGTGAAATAATGTCCTGAATAATATTGTGGGGGTAGTGGAATCCTGAATAAGCATCATATATAGTCACAAACGTTCAAAATAACTAAACCAAGTATCTGTAACCCATTCTCCAGTAAATGGGTTCTAAATATTGGCAGAATGTTATCAATATCCAGAATTAACATTTCAATAACATTAATACACAGAATAAAGTCATTTTTTTAAAAACCCAATAATAACTGTTTCATGTGAGTAAAATATTAGTACCAATATCTCTATAAAATGGTTGCTCTGTTAGTGGGTTATTAATGAATATGTCAATAACATTTAAATTGGATGTTAGCAGCCCATTAACCAATGAAAGGGTTAGGAATTTTAATGGAGATATCCAGTCTGGTATCTGTATAACCTTGGGGGAAATTATGAAGCAAATTATTTATAGCAAAACAATTATCACAATTCCCCAATGATTAGCGTCTAGTGATGGGGTTTCAGAAGTTATAAACCTTATTCAGCGTCTTAATATTTTAACGGGAGTGTCCTGCAACCTCAAATCCAGGCTGCAGATGTTTAGAGATTTAACGGTAGCGAATGATAAGATTTGATGGATTTTTATTTTCTGTCACTCTGACGGTGTGGATCGTTTCCTCTTTGTGATTTGGAACTGGGTGGGGGGATTCCACCCCCCACACACACAGTGTTCTGAGCGCTCTGCGAGTTGGCAGGTGCAGGGTGTGGGTCTGCTTTGTGTTTCATCTCGAGGAACCCGAGGACTGATCAGCGGGATGCAGCAGTAGTGGTGTTCCACACGCCCTCTTTCCGCACCCCCCACCTCCCCACCCCTCCCCTTCCCTTCCCAGCCCAGGTGCGTGCAGGTGGTACTGTTGCAGAATGACCTCCCTAAAGCAGATCTGAAGAGTCATACGGACTCGAAACGTTACCTCTTGTTTCTCTCTCCACAGACGCTGCCAGACCTGCTGAGTTTTTCCAGTGCTTTCTGTTTTAAATTGTCTGAAACAGTGCAGCTGCCCAGCAAGACCCAATAGGCACAGGGTGGTGGTGGTGGTGGTGGTGTCCAGTGTGTCGTAAACCCAAGCTGCTTGCTTGCTCGCTCCCTTACCCTCCCTCCTTCCCTCCCTCCCTCCTTCCCTTTTTCCCTCCCTCCTTCCCTCCCTCCCTCCTTCCCTTTTTCCCTCCCTCCTTCCCCCCTCCCCTCCTTCCCCCCTCCCCTCCTTCCCCCTCCCCTCCTTCCCCCCTCCCCTCCTTCCTCTCCCTCCGCCCCTTCCTCTCCCTCCGCCCCTTCCTCTCCCTCCGCCCCTTCCTCTCCCTCCGCCCCTTCCTCTCCCTCCGCCCCTTCCTCTCCCTCCGCCCCTTCCTCTCCCTCCGCCCCTTCCTCTCCCTCCGCCCCTTCCTCTCCCTCCGCCCCTTCCTCTCCCTCCGCCCCTTCCTCTCCCTCCGCCCCTTCCTCTCCCTCCGCCCCTTCCTCTCCCTCCGCCCCTTCCTCTCCCTCCGCCCCTTCCTCTCCCTCCGCCCCTTCCTCTCCCTCCCTCTCCCTCCTCCTTTCCTCCCCTGTTCCCATACCCCCTGACATAAGCCAAACTGTCTGTTAATTGGACAGTGTGCTGCAGCGCTGCCTGGTTTGGCTATCGTATTACTGAGCTGGTGAGACAGATTGATTCCATTGCAGTCTTTCAGTGCCTCGATGTAAACATGCCCCCCGGGGACAGGTGTAAGTGGCTGCTATGTCATCGCTTGGCCTACAGCGTTTCCCGGCACATCACTGGCTGAACTCATTATCCCTGACTCACTTTGCCTCACCGCTTTCCATATTTGATTCTAGCGCAAGCTTCTGGCACTGTTAGGGGAGTGGAGCAGCCCTGAGTGAATCATTGTGCTGAGTTGCTTTGCCTACATCCCTGCAGGCTCCTTGTTCCCAACTCCCTGTCCAGTCCCCTTTTAAAATGATTTATGGAATGGCTTTCCCTCACCACCTCAGGCCGAGTATTCTGCTCCCCGCCAAGCCGGAGCCTTGCCTCACACCCCTCCCATCTTTTCCATTTGGCCCTTTGGCAGGTTTTCACACCCTGTTTAACTCCTTAACTCCAAGGGTAGCCGGTGAGTTTTATGTACACGATTCACTGCCCAGAAACTGGCCATTCAACCCCTCTGCTTTGTGCTAGTGTTTCTGACCCCACATGAACCTCCTCCCACCCCCTCTCCATCTCCTCCTCTCCCCATATCATCCTATTCCTTTCTTCCTCATGTTTATCCAGCTTCCCACTTAATCTCCTCCAGCCCCTACAACCCTCCCTATCTCTGTAACCTCCTCCAGCCCCCTACACCCCTCTCTATCTCTGTAACCTCCTCCAGCCCCTACAACCCTCCCTATCTCTGTAACCTCCTCCAGCCCCTACAACCCTCCCTATCTCTGTAACCTCCTCCAGCCCCCTACAACCCTCCCTATCTCTGTAACCTCCTTCAGCCCCTACACCCCTCCCTATCTCTGTAACCTCCTCCAGCCCCTACACCCCTCCCTATCTCTGTAACCTCCTCCAGCCCCTACAACCCTCCCTATCTCTGTAATCTTCTCCAACCCCTACACCCCTCCCTATCTCTGTAACCTCCTTCAGCCCCTACACCCCTCCCTATCTCTGTAACCTCCTTCAGCCCCTACACCCCTCCCTATCTCTGTAACCTCCTCCAGCCCCTACAACCCTGCCTATCTCTGTAACCTCCTCCAGCCCCTACAACCCTCCCTATCTCTGTAACCTCCTCCAGCCCCTACAACCCTCCCTATCTCTGTAACCTCCTCCAGCCCCTACAACCCTCCCTATCTCTGTAACCTCCTCCAGCCCCCACAACCCTCCATATCTCTGTAACCTCCTCCAGCCCCTACACCCCTCCCTATCTCTGTAACCTCCTCCAGCCCCTACAACCCTCCCTATCTCTGTAACCTCCTCCAGCCCCGACAACCCTCCCTATCTCTGTAACCTCCTCCAGCCCCTACAACCCTCCCTATCTCTGTAACCTCCTCCAGCCCCTACAACCCTCCCTATCTCTGTAACCTCCTCCAGCCCCTACACCCCTCCCTATCTCTGTAACCTCCTCCAGCCCCTACAACCCTGCCTATCTCTGTAACCTCCTCCAGCCCCTACAACCCTCCATATCTCTGTAACCTCCTCCAGCCCCTACACCCCTCCCTATCTCTGTAACCTCCTCCAGCCCCTACAACCCTCCCTATCTCTAACCTCCTCCAGCCCCTACAACACTCCCTATCTCTGTAACCTCCTCCAGCCCCTACAACCCTCCCTATCTCTAACCTCCTCCAGCCCCCACAACACTCCCTATCTCTGTAACCTCCTCCAGCCCCCACAACACTCCCTAACTCTGTAACCTCCTCCAGCCCCTACAACCCTCCCTATCTCTGTAACCTCCTCCAGCCCCTACACCCCTCCCTATCTCTGTAACCTCCTCCAGCCCCCTACACCCCTCCCTATCTATGTAACCTCCTCCAGCCCCCTTTAACCCTTAAACACATGAACAAGATTCACCTCGACCCCTCCCTGTGGGCGCGAGTTCCACATTCTCCCCACTCTCTGGGTAAAAAAACGTTTCTCCTGAATCCCCCCCCCCCCCCCCCCCCCCCCGATTGGATTTATTAGTGAATGTCTTATATCGATGCCACCCCCCACCCCACCCCCCCCAACAAGTGGAAACATCTTTTCTACCTCGACCCTATCGAACCCCCCTCCATCATTTTAAAGAGCTCGATCAGGTCACCCCCCCCCCACCTCGGCCTCTTTTCTGGAGATGCGAGCATTTTCCCTGTTGAACCTAACTTGTTCTTTTGCTGTTCCAGCGCGAACTGGAATTTTAACAATAACTGTGTAGCTTTGTTTGCGCTCGTGGCTTTGATATTTCTGTTTGACGAGTGCGGCGTGCAGGCTCCCTGCTCTTGGGGTCGACTACGCACCCCCCCACACCCCCGGCCCGGGTGAGGCCCCGCTCTTCGCAAGGTGGAAGGGAGGTGGTGGTGGTGGTGGGTGGGGGGGGGGGTTGGGGTGGGGGGAATGAGGATTTGCTCCGTCTCTGGCTGTGTGGAATTGCAGGGACTGGGGAAAGCGAGCGAGGCTCCCACCGGTGGAGTATGTCGGTGCCTCTTTTTAAAATGGCAGCGAGGTTGGAGCCTTTAGTAACCTGCACCTTCTCAGTCCTTGATTGAAGCCATTAGCTCCCAATCCTGGCTCGAGTTAATTATTTAGCAGGGAGTGCTGTGAGCAGCTATTTCCTTTTAGTCTAATTTCCAGCCCCCTGCATTAGCGCATTTTCGAACAGTTACTCTGGCGGGCAGTCTGTGCAAAATCAAACATCCACCCTGTCGGCTTTAAGCTGCGTTTCATATCTTATTTACATCTCTCTCGCTTTCTCTCTCCCTCCCTCCCTCCAGTGCCCAGTTTTGTCTCATCAGTCGTTTAGTGTCAGACTGGAGCTGCCCTCCTCACTTCCTCGCCTTCCCTTTCCCGGGTCCAAACTTGTGCAGGGAAATCAGACCACGTCCAGCACAGGAGCAGGCCGTTCGGCCCCTCTGCTCCCTGCTGACATTTCTGCTCCGCACCAGCCTCCTCCCATTCCCTCTTCATCTCCCCATTATCCTACCATCGCTTTCCCCCCTCGTGTGTTTATCCACCCACCACATTCTCCCTGCTCTCTGGGTAAAGACCTTTCTCCTGAATTCCACCCCTCTCGATTGAATTCATTAGTGACTGTCTTATATTGATGGCCCCCTAGTTCTGGTCTCCCCTCCTCCCCCAGAAGTGGAAACATCTTCTCTACGTCGACCCTATCAAAACCCCTTCCGATATTTGAAAGAGCTCGATCAGGTCACCCCACCCCCACCCCCAGCTTCCTCTCTTCCAGAGACAAGAGCCGCGGCCTGTTCAATCTTTCCCGATAGTTATAACCTTTCCCTTCTCCTATCGTCCTTGTGAATCTATTTATTCACCACCTCCAAGGTGTGTGTGTGTGTGTTATGGGACTGCAGTGCAGGCAGCTGCTGGCCTGCACAGAGTGAACAGTGCACAGAGCATTCAGCGTCCACCCAGTTGTTTGATATGGGAGTTGGTGTTGTTTTTTGAGAGCAGTCTCATCTTTGCCAACTTGGGAATCACATACAGCTGAGGGAGCGCCGCGCTGTCGGAGGGTCAGTGCTGAGGGAGCGCCGCGCTGTCGGAGGGTCAGTGCTGAGGAAGCGCCACACTGTCGGAGGGTCAGTGCTGAGGGAGCGCCGCACTATCGGAGGGTCAGTGCTGAGGGAGCGCCGCGCTGTCGGAGGGTCAGTGCTGAGGGAGCGCCGCACTGTCGGAGGGTCAGTGCTGAGGGAGCGCCGTGCTGTCGGAGGGTCAGTGCCGAAGGAGCGCTGCGCTGTCGGAGGGTCAGTGCTGAGGGAGCGCCGCACTGTGGGAGGGTCAGTGCTGAGGGAGTGCCGCACTGTCAGAGGGTCAGTGCTGAGGGAGCGCCGCACTGTGGGAGGGTCAGTACTGAGGGAGCGCCGCACTGTGGGAGGGTCAGTGCTGAGGGAGCACCGCACCGTCGGAGGGTCAGTGCTGAGGGAGCGCCGCACTGTTGGAGGGTCAGTGCTGAGGGAGCGCCGCACTATGGGAGGTTCAGTGCTGAGGGAGCGCCGCACTGTGGGAGGGACAGTGCTGAGGGAGCGCCACACTGTCGGAGGGTCAGTGCTGAGGGAGTGCTGCACTGTCGGAGGGTCAGTGCTGAGGGAGAGCCGCACTGTTGGAGGGTCAGTGCTGTGGGAGCGCCGCGCTGTCGGAGGGTCAGTGCTGAGGGAGAGCCGCACTGTCGGAGGGTCAGTGCTGAGGGAGTGCTGCACTGTCGGAGGGTCAGTGCTGAGGGAGAGCCGCACTGTCGGAGGGACAGTGCTGAGGGAGCGCCTCACTGTCGGAGGGTCAGTGCTGAGGGAGTGCCGCACTGTCGGAGGGTCAGTGCTGAGGGAGTGCCGCACTGTCGGAGGGACAGTGCTGAGGGAGCGCCGCACTGTCGGAGGGTCAGTGCTGAGGGAGTGCCGCACTGTCGGAGGGTCAGTGCTGAGGGAGCGCCGCACTGTCGGAGGGTCAGTGCTGAGGGAGCGCCGCACTGTCGGAGGGTCAGTGCTGAGGGAGCGCCGCACTGTTGGACTGTCAGTGCCCAGTATTGGGTGCCATACCCCCAGGGCCTGAGCGGTGATCTGGGAGGGTTTGGCACCACCTCATTGCATTACACTGTGTGCCAGTGTTTCTAAAGTCCGGGATCCCTCGTGCTTTCTGAACTGCCTTACTAACCTGCCCCTGCCACCTTCAGTGCCAGAATGGCCGGGTTCTGTGCTGGGCACGGCCTCATTTCCCTGCGCATGTTTGGATAACAGAGTTGCGCCATTGGGAAGTCTGGCAGCTCTGCAGTCGGCAGGTCCTGTGGTGCGTCACCGTGATGTGAGGCAGGAGGATTCCGGTTTGGGGGCTGAGATGGAGCCACGTTTGGGGAAATAACCTCCGGACCGTCCAGTCAGCTCGCCCTGTTCTGTGGGCAGAGCCTTTCTGTCACCGGTGTTGGTTTGCCTGTTTGTATGTGGCTGGAAGGGAAGCAGCTCTCCATGCCTGAATTGTGAGTAATCCCACCCCATGTTAACTCTTGATTCTCGTTCTCTCCCCCCCCTCCCCCACCCTTCCCCCCCTCCGTAGATGTCCAGCTCGCCGCTTTCGAAGAAGCGCCGTGTGTCCATCTCTGCAACAGAATCAAAGACTTGCTTCCAACTGCTCCTCCGTCAACTCCCTGCGGACTGAATCCCCTGCCACTCCTGCTAACGTGAGTGCTCCCCGGGCATGGGGTTTGGGGTGGGGCGGGAGGGGGGGAATAGAAGAAGCCGCGTTCAGCTTGCTGCCATGTTCAAGCCCGCGCCGCTGGTACAGGGACCACCGTCGGAGAGATCGGGGTACACGCCAGGGCAGGGGGAGGGGGAGGAGGTGGCTGGTGGGGGGCACAGCGGGGACCTTCAGAATAAAGGTAAAGAGCTGGGCCCCTGTGTTTGGCGGGGGGTGGGTGGAGAGAGGGGCTGAAAGCTGGGGAGAGCTAGTAGGAAAGTGGGGGGAGGCCACAAGGTCTTGTCCGGCCTGCTCAGCCCTTCCGGACTCCTGTCGGACCCTCAGCGTGGAAGGTGTAGCAAATTCACTCTGGGGATGCTGACCCTCACTGGAATTCTGGTGCACGGGCACCATGAGATAGATCCTCTATCTCCCCCCCCCCCCCCCCACCAGCCAACCGTCCCTGCCCCCCTTGACGGAGCAAACCCTTTCGTTTCTTCATTGTAGCTGGAGGACGCTGGGCTGCTGTGCCTCCTGTAGCCAAGGGGTGAGTCAGGACCTTCGGAAGGAGAGGGAGGAGAGTTTAGAAGCTTATCACCAGGCATTGGTTTGATGTGACTGCCTCAAATTGGATCATGAGTCATCGGCCATTACTTGCATTAAAAACTATGAGTCACTCAACTTCGGACTCAGGCACGCACCAGTGCTCCCAGTGTACTGTTCTTTGTGTGACTTCCTGGTTGCAAATTCCCCTCCCTGCCCTTTCGCTCTGCTGTGCAGCGTTGGTTGAGGGAGTAACACCTGACCCCCCCCACCCCCCCGGGAGGCATTCAGGGGTCACAACTCCTCTTTAGAGGGGGGATCTGGCTTTTACACGGCTACGATTCTCCAGAGAGCTATCTGAGAGGGTAAAGGTGCCAGGTGAATTCGTATTGGGTGTGTTTAGAACAGTTTAGAGGGGATCTTTACTCTGTATCTAACCCTGCCCTTGGGAGTGTTTGATGGGGACGGTGTAGAGGGAGCTTTACTCTGTATCTAACCCTGTGCTGTACCTGTCCTGGGAGTGTTTGATGGGGACGGTATAGAAGGAGCTTTACTCTGTATCTAACCCCGTGCTGTACCTGTCCTGGGAGTGTTTGATGGGGACGGTGTAGAGGGAGCTTTACTCTGTATCTAACCCCGTGCTGTACCTGTCCTGGGAGTGTTTGATGGGGAGAGTGTAGAGGGAGCTTTACTCTGTATCTAACCCCGTGCTGTACCTGTCCTGGGAGTGTTTGATGGGGACGGTGTAGAGGGAGCTTTACTCTGTATCTAACCCCGTGCTGTACCTGCCCTGGGAGTGTTTGATGGGGAGTGTAGAGGGAGCTTTACTCTGTATCTAACCCCATGCTGTTCCTGTCCTGGGAGTGTTTGATGGGGACGGTGTAGAGGGAGCTTTACTCTGTATCTAACCCTGTGCTGTACCTGTCCTGGGAGTGTTTGATGGGGACAGTGTAGAGGGAGCTTTACTCTGTATCTAACCCCGTGCTGTACCTGTCCTGGGAGTGTTTGATGGAGACGGTGTAGAGGGAGCTTTACTCTGTATCTAACTCCGTGCTGTACCTGTCCTGGGAGTGTTTGATGGGGACAGTGTAGAGGGAGCTTTACTCTGTATCTAACCCCGTGCTGTACCTGTCCTGGGAGTGTTTGATGGGGACAGTGTAGAGGGAGCTTTACTCTGTATCTAACCCCGTGCTGTACCTGTCCTGGGAGTGTTTGATGGGGACAGTGTAGAGGGAGCTGTACTCTGTATCTAACCCCGTGCTGTACCTGTCCTGGGAGTGTTTGATGGGGACAGTGTAGAGGGAGCTGTACTCTGTATCTAACCCCGTGCTGGGGGAGAGTCTAATTTGAAGCTGATCCACATCTCTGTTTAATTTCAGGGAATGGCCAAGAATGGAAATGATGCGGAGATCGACGAGGGCCTGTATTCCAGGCAGCTGTGAGTGACAGTGCTTTCTTTGAACAGCTATTCACCTGAACGCTGGGCTGATGTCAGTGGGAGTCTGGCGCGGGAGGCGCCGGTGATTGGAGCCTTACCCTGGGGTGGGCGAGTGTGCGCGGATCTGTACTGTGCTCGATCCCTGAGGGAACTGCAGCTTGCCACATTGTCAGTCCCCTTGTGCGAGATGCCTTGAGGACAGCCAGTATCCTGCCAGATCACCTTGAACGCCGCCTTTGGCAACAGTGACTTAACCCCACTGCTCCTTTTGGAGACGCTCGTCATCTCTGGCGTACGCGCTGCCCTCTCAAATACCGAGGAGCACTTTCCCGACATTGCAGGAGCTGCTTCTTACAGCACAGAAGGAGGCCATTCCACCCATCGTGCTTGTGCTGGCTCTTTGAAAGATCTATCCAATTAATCCCATTCTCTCCGCCCCACTCCCCCCACCCTGTGAATTTTTCACCTTCGAGTATATCTCCGATTCCCCCCCTTTTGAACGTTCCTATTGAATCTGCTTCCACCGCCCTTTCAGGCAGCGCCTTCCAGATCACCACAACTCGCTCCGTCAGACACATTCTCCTTGTCTCCCCCTCCTCTGGATCTTTTACCGATTCTCTTCAATCTGTGTCCCCCCTCCCCCCCTCTGGTTACCGACCCTCCCCCCACTGGAAACACTTTCTCCTCATTCACTCGATCCAAACCCCCTCGTGATTCTGAACGCCTCGATTCAATCTCCCCCTTAACCTTCTCCGCTCGAAGGAGAACAATCCCGGCTCCTCCCAGTCCCTCCACGTGAACCGAAGACCCCTCGTCCCCGGGAACTGGTCCTGGTAAATCTCCCTCCCTCCGCACCCCATCCTTCCCAAAATGCGGTTCTGTATTTGTTGAGGAGCCACAAACCTGGGATTGAAGCAGGGGGCGTCTGACGCTGGGATCACGGCACCCAACTGAGCCTTAAACTCTTCCTCCCTGTCTGTTATCTTCAGTTCCACCTCCCTCCCCACCTTCGCCTCCTGCCAAACACCCCCCCCTCCCCCTGAGGTTTGGGAAACTCCCTCATGTGTGCCTTTGACTTGCAGGTACGTCCTTGGTTACGAGGCTATGAAGCGCATGCAGAATGCTAACATCTTGATATCGGGCATGCGCGGCCTGGGTTTGGAGATCGCCAAGAATGTCATACTGGGCGGCGTGAAGACTGTGACTATCCACGACCAGGTGTTGCAGAGTGGGTGGACCTATCCTCCCAGGTAGGTCGTCTTCCCACCCACCCCACCCCCCCCCCACCTCCTACCTCCTCTCCCAGTGCTAAACTACCCGTGCTGACCGGCGGGCAGGTGGAGGCTTGGCACTTGCGTCTCCAACACTGGCGTCGGGAAACCCTCCCGCCCGGTTCCAGCGCCCTGTTAACCCGGGCGGGGCAGCCCAGTCCTGTGGAGCTGTAAAGAGGCACGTTGGGTGGTTGGTGTGGGGGGGGGGGTGCTTTTAGAAGAGCAGTCTCACCTTTGCTTCACTTTGCATCAGTATTTTGTTTGGTGTGGGGGGGGGGGGGTTGGTGTGCCTGAGGTGGTGTTAGGAGGGAGGGCGGGAGCCAGCGAGCGGAAAGGTCGGCGCGGGTTCACACCTCGGAGTCGCTGACGCAGAAATCGAGCGCTGCCGGGGGCTGACCAGCAGGCGCCCGTGGCTTTAAATCCAGCCGGTTTCTGTCCCCCCCCCCCCCCCGTGCCTGGTCAGCGTCCATCGCTCAGCCAGAAGGAGGCGAGAGAGGCTTATCTTCCCAAGGAGACCCCGGCGTCCGCGCCTCCGGGAGGAGCTGTAACGCAGTAACCGCCGCGGTTGTAGCTGTTTGGGGGGTCGGCGCTAACTTGGCCTCGTTCTGCTTCGTTTCCCCCGCCCCCCGCTCCCTCGACAGTTCTACCTCAGTGAAACCGACCTCGCGAAGAACAGGGCTGAGGTGTCCCAGCCCAGGCTGGCGGAGCTGAACACCTACGTGCCAGTGACAGCCTACACCGGGGAGCTGACTGAGGAGTACGTGCAGCAGTTTCAGGTGGGTGAGCCAAGGCCTCGGGAACCGTTGAACCGCCTGCCTCAGGCTGGGAGAGCTGGGTTTCGGAGGGTCGCGGAGGGTGGGGGGGTGGGGGCGGAGGGTGGGGGGGGGTGGGGGCGGAGGGTGGGGGGGGTGGGGGCGGAGGGTGGGGAGGGGTTCCCTCTTTCCAGATCACCGTCTGGGGAGGGCGTGGGTTGGAGGTGGCAATAGAGAACTGATATTCTCCCTCCCCCACCTGCTCTCTCTCTCTCCCCATCCCTGCTCTCTTCCCCTGCTCGCTCACCCCCCTTCCTTCTCCCCCTCTCTCTCCCTCTCTCCTCCCTCCTCTCCTCCCTCCCTCTCTCCTCCCTCCCTCTCTCCCTCTCTCCCCCCTCCCTCTCTCCCTCTCTCCTCCTCCCTCTCTCCCCCTCCCTCTCTCCTCTCTCCCTCTCTCCTCCCTCCCTCTCTCCCCCCTCCCTCTCTCCTCTCTCCCTCTCTCTCTCCCTCCCTCCCTCCCTCTCTCCTCCCTCCCTCTCTCCTCCCTCCCTCTCTCCTCCCTCCCTCTCTCTCCTCCCTCCCTCTCTCCTCCCTCCCTCTCTCTCCTCCCTCCCTCTCTCCTCCCTCCCTCTCTCTCCTCCCTCCCTCTCTCCTCCCCCCCTCTCTCCTCCCCCTCTCTCTCCTCCCTCCCTGCTTCCCTCTCTCACCCTCCCTCCCTCCTGTCTCTCCTCCCTCCCTCCTGTCCCTCCTCCATCCCTCCTGTCTCTCCTCCCTCCCTCGCTCCTCCCTCCCTCGCTCCTCCCTCCCTCGCTCCTCCCTCCCTCGCTCCTCCCTCCCTCGCTCCTCCCTCCCTCGCTCCTCCCTCTCCTCCCTCCCTCTCCTCCCTCCCTCCCTCTCCTCCCTCCCTCCCTCTCCTCCCTCCCTCCCTCTCCTCCCTCCCTCTCTCTCCTCCCTCCCTCTCTCTCCATCCCTCTCTCTCTACCTCCCTCTCTCTCTACCTCCCTCCCTGCTTCCCTCTCTCTCCTCCCTCCCTGGTTCCCTCTCTCTCCCTCCCTCCCTCCTGTCTCTCCTCCCTCCCTCCTGTCCCTCCTCCATCCCTCCTGTCTCTCCTCCCTCCGTCTCTCCTCCCTCCGTCTCTCCTCCCTTCGTCTCTCCCCCCTCCCTCTCTCCCCCCTCCCTCTCTCCCCCCTCCCTCTCTCCTCCCTCCGTCTCTCCTCCCTCCCTCTCTCCCCCCTCCCTCTCTCCCCCCTCCGTCTCTCCCCCCCTCCGTCTCTCCTCCCTCCGTCTCTCCTCCCTCCGTCTCTCCTCCCTCCGTCTCTCCTCCCTCCCTCGCTCCTCCCTCCCTCGCTCCTCCCTCCCTCGCTCCTCCCTCCCTCGCTCCTCCCTCCCTCGCTCCTCCCTCCCTCGCTTCCTCCCTCCCTCGCTCCTCCCTCCCTCGCTCCTCCCTCCCTCGCTCCTCCCTCCCTCGCTCCTCCCTCCCTCGCTCCTCCTCCCTCCCTCGCTCCTCCCTCCCTCGCTCCTCCCTCCCTCGCTCCTCCCTCCCTCGCTCCTCCCTCCCTCGCTCCTCCCTCCCTCGCTCCTCCCTCCCTCGCTCCTCCCTCCCTCGCTCCTCCCTCCCTCGCTCCTCCCTCCCTCGCTCCTCCCTCCCTCGCTCCTCCCTCCCTCGCTCCTCCCTCCCTCGCTCCTCCCTCCCTCGCTCCTCCCTCCCTCGCTCCTCCCTCCCTCGCTCCTCCCTCCCTCGCTCCTCCCTCCCTCGCTCCTCCCTCCCTCGCTCCTCCCTCCCTCGCTCCTCCCTCCCTCGCTCCTCCCTCCCTCGCTCCTCCCTCCCTCGCTCCTCCCTCCCTCGCTCCTCCCTCCCTCGCTCCTCCCTCCCTCGCTCCTCCCTCCCTCGCTCCTCCCTCCCTCGCTCCTCCCTCCCTCGCTCCTCCCTCCCTCGCTCCTCCCTCCCTCGCTCCTCCCTCCCTCGCTCCTCCCTCGCTCCTCCCTCCCTCGCTCCTCCCTCCCTCGCTCCTCCCTCCCTCGCTCCTCCCTCCCTCGCTCCTCCTCCCTCGCTCCTCCCTCCTCGCTCCTCCCTCCCTCGCTCCTCCCTCCCTCGCTCCTCCCTCCCTCGCTCCTCCCTCCCTCGCTCCTCCCTCCCTCGCTCCTCCCTCCCTCGCTCCTCCCTCCCTCGCTCCTCCCTCCCTCGCTCCTCGCCCCTCCCTCGCTCCTCGCCCCTCCCTCGCTCCTCGCCCCTCCCTCGCTCCTCGCCCCTCCCTCGCTCCTCGCCCCTCCCTCGCTCCTCGCCCCTCCCTCCCTCGCCCCTCCCTCCCTCGCCCCTCCCTCCCTCGCCCCTCCCTCCCTCGCCCCTCCCTCCTCGCCCCTCCCTCCCTCGCCCCTCCCTCTCTCGCTCTCTCGCACCTCTCTCCCTCCACCCCCCACCCCCACACACACACACCCCAAACACACACAATGTAGCCAACTACCGATCTCCCCAACCGGCTCCCCCATCGTTGGTGAGTCAGGTATTTCTCTTTAAACCCCATACAGAGTTGAATTCTCACTCGGGTTCCTCTGTTTTGCCCCCTGAGTTGCTGCCGCTCTGGGTGTGCGGCTCTGCTGGGTGGGACAGGACAGACCAGCCGACGCTCCCCCCCAAGTGAGGGCTGCCTTTATGTGAGCTGAACCTGCGAGGAGAGCGGTGGAGACAGTGTCCACCTGTGGCACTTTCCAATCGGCCTCATCGGACCAGCGTCCAAGCCCCTGACATCCCGTTAACAGCCTGAAGGCTCAACGTCCAGCCTAGAGCATTAGGTTAACAATTGTCCAGCGATTTGTCTGGTCAGTTATAGAACAGCACAGCACAGAGGAGGCTGTTCAGCCCATCTCTTTGAAAGATCTATCCCGTTAATCCCACACTCTACCTCCCCTCCAAGCTCTTTAATTTTTCCCCTTCGAGTATATCTCCGATTCCCCCCACCCTTTTGAACGTTCCTATTGAATCTGCTTCCACCGCCCTTTCAGGCAGCGCCTTCCAGATCACCACAACTCGCTGTGTCAGACACATTCTCCCCATCTCCCCCCACCCCCACCCCCTCTGGATCTTTTACCGATTCTCTTCAATCTGTGTCTCCCCCCCCACCCCCCCTCTGTGCATCTCACTTCATGTCTGAGTGGGGCAGATACTGGCGGTGGTGTGGTTGGGAGGTGCGAATGGCTGTGTGGAGAGGCATTGATGGAAGGATGCGGGGGGTGAGGGGGGGAGTTTTTGAAGGGCGGGGGGGGTGGTGGTTGGTCTCGCTCAGGGTGAGTGTGCAGCACCGCAGGCTCTTGAGTGCAAAGTTGAACCACTTGTCCTCTCTCTCTCTCTCTCTCTGCCCCACCCCCCCCCCACCGAAGGTGGTGGTGCTCACCAACTCCAGCCTGGACGAGCAGCTGAGGCTGGGAGAGTTCTGCCGCTGCAGAGGCATCAAGTTCATCGTCGCTGACACCAAGGGGCTGTTTGGGTGAGTGCGCGATCGCGGGACAGGTCAGGGAGGGCGTGGGGCTGGGAGGTGGGGGAGAGACTCGCTGCCCTCCCCCACCCCCCTCCCCACCACCACCTCAGGGCGCCAAAGCGCTCCCCACCACCGGCCGAGGTAGCGTGGGAAACCCAGCAGCTTGACCCACGCACAGCAAGCTCCCACAAACGGCAGCGCGATGCGTTATTTCACCACCCCCCCACTCCCCCTCCTCCCCCAATCGGGGGACGCGAGTGCCACCTGACGCTGGGGGGAGGGGAGAGTGGGTAGAGGGTAGCAACCTCGGTCGGGGGAGAAGCGTCCGTTCCCCTTCACTGGTCGGGAGGTCGGGGAGGTGTTGAGAGTCACCGGCTGCCCCCCCACCCACCCTCGATTCAAGGGTGTTCCTTTCTCCCCCCCCCCCCCCCCCCCCACCCCCCACCC
>JANJGN010005173.1:7500-12500 GCA_026770705.1 Isurus oxyrinchus
AAAGTCGCACTTTTTTAGGCATTTTTAAAGTGTGACCGTTGCCTTAAAATGTTCTGAAAATCGTGTCCCCGAAATTCTCCGGGTACCCCGCCAATCCCCCCGGCCAACAATTGCACCCGAGAGGTGGGGCGGTAGCCCTACCGTCCAGGAGGCCTCAAAAGCCCGCAAAGCGCCATTTTGCCGTTTCCTCTTCGGGAGAACCGAAGGGAAATCATTAATGAGCTGGACGAGTACCATGCCAAAAATTGCAACCGACCCAGCCGTCGGGCCGATTCGCTACTCTCAGGGGGAATACCCCCACTGCGAGCCGGGCAAGAGCCTCGGATTCGACGCCATACGCTTCCGTCTGAGCACGGATTTTGTTCTCCCGGGCCCAGGAGACACTTTCCACGGCCGGCGAATGCAATCTGGGGTGCATTTTATTTATTAGTTACTGATTTCTCTTCCAAACTTGCCTCTGCCACAGACTAAGTCCAAATGGTTAATGATTTCTCCGCCACACTTGCCTCGCTGCCAGAGACTAAGTCCAAACGGTTAATGATTTCTCCGCCACACTTGCCTCTCTGCCAGAGACGAAGTCCAAACGGTTAATGATTTCTCCGCCACACTTGCCTCGCTGCCAGAGACTAAGTCCAAATGGTTACTGATTTCTCCACTGCACTTGCCTCTGTGCCAGAGACGAAGTCCAAATGGTTAATGATTTCTGCACCACACTTGCCTCTCTGCCAGAGACGAAGTCCAAACGGTTAATGATTTCTCCGCCACACTTGCCTCGCTGCCAGAGACTAAGT
Source organism: Isurus oxyrinchus (assembly GCA_026770705.1). NCBI lineage: Eukaryota > Metazoa > Chordata > Chondrichthyes > Lamniformes > Lamnidae > Isurus > Isurus oxyrinchus. The sequence continues at coordinate 8,292 of JANJGN010005173.1, forward strand.
CCAAATGGTTACTGATTTCTCCACTGCACTTGCCTCTGTGCCAGAGACGAAGTCCAAATGGTTAATGATTTCTGCACCACACTTGCCTCTCTGCCAGAGGCGAAGTCCAAATGGTTAATGATTTCTCCACTGCACTTGCCTCTGTGCCAGAGACGAAGTCCAAATGGTTAATGATTTCTGCACCACACTTGCCTCTCTGCCAGAGTCTAAGTCCAAACGGTTAATGATTTCTCCGCCACACTTGCCTCGCTGCCAGAGACTAAGTCCAAATGGTTAATGATTTCTGCACCACACTTGCCTCTCTGCCAGAGACGAAGTCCAAACGGTTAATGATTTCTCCGCCACACTTGCCTCGCTGCCAGAGACTAAGTCCAAATGGTTAATGATTTCTCCACTGCACTTGCCTCTGTGCCAGAGACGAAGTCCAAATGGTTAATGATTTCTGCACCACACTTGCCTCTCTGCCAGAGACTAAGTCCAAACGGTTAATGATTTCTCCGCCACACTTGCCTCGCTGCCAGAGACTAAGTCCAAATGGTTAATGATTTCTGCACCACACTTGCCTCTCTGCCAGAGACGAAGTCCAAACGGTTAATGATTTCTGCACCACACTTGCCTCTCTGCCAGAGACGAAGTCCAAATGGTTAATGATTTCTCAGGGCCACTGTCCCATTGGTTAGCCATTTCTCCAGAGGCTTACCGAGGCCAACCTGCGATATCTCGCGGACCCGGAGGCCCCGTTGCACGTCCTGCACATTCAGTCCGAGGTGCATTGGTTACCCATTTCTCCAGAAGCTTACCGAAGGCACACCGTCACACCTCGCGGGCCCCGAGGCCACTTTCCCCGGTGCGCAAATTCAATCCGAGGTGCATTGCCCTTAGCCGCCTTCTCCGGCCGGCTTCGGGTGCGTTTCCGGGGCTCCGACCGGGGCAAATCCGGTCCCCGGGGCCAGTGGGAGCCGTCCCCGGGCACGCCCGGGCTTCCGGTCGCCGCTTTCCGTGACCGACCGAAAGACGGTAAAAAATGCCGAAAATGGACAAAAATGGCCGACGGCGGGGCCTCCTGGTCGGTTAGGCGGCAGCCTGGATCGGTCCCTGCGGACCTGGAGGCTCGAGACGGCACTCGGAGCTGTCGACCGATTCTCGACTTGCCACCTCCTACCATTCTGCAGATACCCCGCCAACCCCCCCAGCCAGCAAATGCAGCCGAGATGTCGGTCGGTAGTCCAGCCGCCGAGGAGGCCTCGAAAGCCCGCGACACCTCCTTTCGCCGTTTCCCCATCGGGAGAACCGAGGGGAAATCATTATCTAGCTCCGGCAGCCCCCCTCCAACAATTGCAACCCGCCCCGTGGCCGGGCCGATTCGCCCCGCCTAGCGGGAATGCCTCCACCGGGGGCCCGGCAGAAGCTTCGGATCCGACCTCATGGACTTCCGTCTTGGCACGGATTTCCCTCACACGGGCCCAGGGGCCACTTCCCCCGGCCTTCGGACGCAGCCGGAGGTGCATCGGGCCGAAGCCGCCTTCCCGGCCGGCTTCCGGAGGTTTCCGGGGCAAACTCCGGTCCTCCCGGCGAGGGGGAGCCTTCCCCGTGCACGCCCGGGTGTCAGGCCGCCGCTTTTCTTGACCGGCCGAAAGAGGCGAAAAATGCCGAAAATGACCAAAAATGGCCGACGGCGGGGCCTCCCGGTCGGTTTGGCGGCAGCCTGGGTCGGTCCCTGCAGACCTGGAGGCTCGAGAAGGCACTTGGCGAAGTCGACCCATTCTCGATTTGCCACCTCCTCCTATTCTGCAGATAGCCCGCCAACCTCCACAGCCAGCAAATGCAACCGTCATTCAGGCCGACGACCCTCCGGTAGTCATACCGAGGAAGAGGCACCGAAGCCCCGCCAGGCCTTCCGGATTGCACCCGCTCCCCGACCGGTTCTTTTTCAAAAAAGGGCCCAGGAGCCCGGATTATTTTAGGACGCGCTCGGGACCGCCCTGAGGGACACCGAACACCCAACCTTTCCCCGGGTCGACCCTCCCCGCCTCGGCCACCGGGGGGGGTCGAACCGGATCACCGGTTAATGATTTCCCCCTGCTCGGACTCGGCTGTTTCTCAACCGCGCTTGCCCGGCTCGGCCCCCAGCCCCGGCCCCTCACGTGGGGGCCCTGAATACGCCCCCCGGCAGCCATCTTGGCCCGCCGGCCCGGTATTTCAGGCCGTTTCGACCCTTCCCTGCCCGCTGGCTGACTGGTTCACCATGTCCCCATTCTGCGCTTAGACTTTTCAGCTGCTCGGGATGCCGGCTGATGACGGCTCCCGTACGACCGGGCGGGCGGCTCCAACTACCGGCCGGCTGCCCGGCCTGCCAGCCCGTTAAGCATTTCCCCGTCCTGCACACATTCCCTGGACCTGCTGGTGTGTTCTGCAGCTAACTGCACCCCTACGACCGGGCGGGAGGCTATGATTACTGGTCGGCTGCCCTGCCAGGTAACCGCTTAACCGATTCCCCGTTTGGTACTGAGTCCCTGGACCTGCTGGTGTGTTCTGCAGTTAACTGCACCCCTATGACCGGGCGGGAGGCTGTAATTACCGGCCGGCAGCCCTGCCTGCTAACTGGCTGCCCGTGTCCCCATTCTGTCCTTAGTCCTTGGACCTGCTGGTGTGTTCTGCAGCTCACTGCACCCCTATGGCAGGCCGGCATCCCTGCCTGCTGACCGGCTGCCCGTGTCCTCATTCTGTACTTAGTCCTTGGACCTGCTGGTGTGTTCTGCAGCTAACTGCACCCCTATGACCGGGCGGGAGGCTGTAATTACCGGCCGGCAGCCCTGCCTGCTGACCGGCTGCCCGTGTCCTCATTCTGTACTTAGTCCTTGGACCTGCTGGTGTGTTCTGCAGCTGACTGCGCCTCTATTACCCGGCGGGAGGCTATAATTACCGGTCGGCTGCCTTGTCTGCTAACTGGTTCACAGGTTCCCCTGTGCCGTACATATCCCGTGGACCAGCGGCTGTGTTCTGCAGCTCAGCGCACCTTTACTACCATGCCGAAAGCCCTGAATAATGGCCGGCTACCCTGCCTGCTAACCGGTAAACCATTTGCCGCAAACCTAACCCCAGCCCTAAGCCTAACCGCTAACCCTAACCCGAACCCCGAGCCAACAATAAACTAGCCTTGTCCCCTTCCCCGACACGAACACCAAGCCAAGCCCCTAACTCTAACCCTACCCCTACCCCTGACACTTCCCCTAACCCTAACGCCCCAACCCTAACCCCAGCCCTAAGCCTAACCGCTAACCCTAACCCGAATAAAACTCCGGACCACCCGGGCGGACACCGAACACCCAGCCTTTCCCCGGTTCCACCCTCCCCGCCTCGGCCACCAGGCTCGAACCGGCTGAATGGCCAACGATATCGCTCCTGCTCGGACTTTGCTCGCTTTAAATCGCGCTTGCGCGGCTCGGCCTCCAGGCACCGCCCCGTCACGTGCGACCGCTGAATACGCCCCCCGGCAGCCATCTTGGCCCGCCGCTCCGGTATTTCAGGCCGTTTTGACCCTTCCCTGCCCGCTGCCATGCATCCGCTTGCCGGTTAATGATTTCGCCGTTCTGCACCTCGACTTTTGAGCAGCTCGGCAAGCGAAATGCTGACAGCACCCGGAGTATCGGGCCTTCGGCCAACCGCCTGCCCGGCCTCCAGGCACCGCCCCTCTCACGTGGTGACTGTGAATCCGCCCCGCCCCCGGTTGCCATTTTTTCCTTGCCGCCTCGATATTTTAAGCCGTTTCACCCTTTCCCTGCCGGCTTGCTGACAGGTTAATGATTTCCCCATTCCGCGCTTAAGACTTTTCAGCTGCTCGGGATGCCGGCTGCTGACTGCACCCGTACTACCGGCCGGCTGACCTTCCTGCTGACCGGTTCACCATTTCCACGTCCTGGACACATTCCCTGGACCTGCTGGCGTCTTCTGCAGTTTACTGCACCCGTATTACCCGGCGGGAGGCTGTAATTAACGGTCGGCTGCGCTGCCTGTTGTCTGGTTCACCATTTCCCCTTCATTACCCACTCTCAGCAGCGGCTGGGCTGTTCTGCAGCTAACGGCAGCCGTAGTACCGCGTGGACGGCTCCGATTACCGGCCGGCTGCCCTGCCTGCTAACCGGTTAACCATTTCCCCTTCAGTACTTACTCTCAGCAGCCGCTTGGCTGCTCTGCAGCTACATGCAGCCG
>JANJGN010005174.1:0-25811 GCA_026770705.1 Isurus oxyrinchus
CGGGAGACAGAGGGCGGGAGACAGAGGGGACAGAGCCAGAGGGAGGGAGACAGTGCGAGGGAGACAGAGGGAGGGAGACAGAGGGAGGGAGACAGAGGGAGGGAAACAGAGGGAGTGGGACAGGGACGGAGACAGAGGGGATAGAGATAGAGGGACAGAGATAGAGGGACAGAGATAGAGGGACGGAGACAGAGGGAGGGAGAGACAGAGGGAGGGAGAGACAGAGGGAGGGAGAGACAGAGGGAGGGGGACAGAGGGAGGGAGTCAAAGGGAGGGAGACATAGGGAGGGAGACAGAGGGACAGAGACAGAGGGAGGGAGACAGTGGGACAGAGACAGAGGGAGGGAGACAGAGGGACAGAGACAGAGGGACGGAGACAGAGGGACAGAGACAGAGGGACAGAGACAGAGGGACGGAGGCAGAGGGAGGGAGACAGAGGGAGGGAGACAGAGGGACGGAGACAGAGGGACAGAGACAGAGGGAGGGAGAGGAGACAAGGGACAGAGACAGTGGGTGGGAGATAGAGGGAGGGAGACAGACAGAGGGACGGAGACAGAGAGACGGAGACAGAGAGACGGAGACAGAGGGAGGGAGACAGAGGGAGGGAGACAGAGGGAGGGAGAGACAGAGGGAGGGAGAGACAGAGGGTGGGAGACAGAGGGAGGGAGACAGAGGGAGGGAGACAGAGACAGAGGGAGAGAGACAAAGGGACAGAGACAGACGGTGGGAGACAGAGGGAGGGAGACAGAGGGAGGGAGAGACAGAGGGAGGGAGAGACAGTGGGAGGGAGAGACAGAAGGAGGGAGAGACAGTGGGAGGGAGAGACAGAAGGAGGGAGAGACAGAAGGAGGGAGAGACAGAAGGAGGGAGAGACAGAGGGAGGGAGGAAGAGGGAGCGAGACAGAGAAAGAGGGAGAGAGACAGAGAGAGGGAGACAGAGGGACAGAGACAGAGGGAGGGAGACAGAGTGACAGAGACAGAGGGAGGGACACAGAGGGAGGGAGACAGAGGGAGGGGGACAGAGGGAGGGAGACAGAGGGAGGGAGACAGAGGGAGGGAGACAGAGGGACAGAGACCGAGGGACAGAGACAGAGGGAGGGACACAGAGGGAGGGAGACAGAGGGAGGGGGACAGAGGGAGGGGGACAGAGGGAGGGGGACAGAGGGAGGGGGAAAGAGGGAGGGGGACAGAGGGAGGGGGACAGAGGGAGGGTGAAGGCATTTTCAGCCCCTGAAGATGGTGGAGGGGGGGTCACTGAATAACTTTAAGGAGGAAGTAGAAAGATTATTATTCGGCGAAGGGATCAAAGGTCATCGGGAGTCGATAGGAATGTGGGACTCGGAACACAAACAGATCAGACACGATCTTATTGAGGGACAGAGCAGGCTCGAGGGGCTGAATGGCCTCCTCCTGTTCCTATTTCTTATGTTAATAGGGGAGAGAGAGAGAGAGACGGAGGGAGAGACAGAGGGAAAGAGAGAGAGACAGAGAGAGAGTCGGAGGGAGAGAGAGAGACACAGAGAGAGAGAGAGAGACAGAGAGAGAGAGACGGAGAGAGAGAGACAGAGAGAGAGACGGAGAGAGAGACGGAGAGACAGACGGAGAGAGAGAGACGGAGATAGAGAGACGGAGAGAGACAGAGAGAGAGAGACGGAGAGAGAGAGACGGAGAGAGAGACGGAGAGAGAGACGGAGAGAGAGACGGAGAGAGAGACGGAGAGAGAGACGGATGGAGAGAGAGAGACGCAGAGAGAGAGAGAGAGAGACAGTGAGAGAGACAGAGAGAGTGAGGGAGACAGAGGGAGGGAGACAGAGGGAGGGGGACAGAGGGAGGCAGACAGAAGGACAGAGACAGAGGGATGGAGACAGAGGGACAGAGACAGAGGGACGGAGACAGAGGGACGGAGACAGAGGGACGGAGACAGAGAGAGGGAGACAGAGGGAGGGAGACAGAAGGAGGGAGACAGACGAAGGGAGACAGAGGGAGGGAGACAGAGGGAGGGAGACAGAGGGAGGGAGACAGAGGGAGGGAGACAGAGGGAGGGGGACAGAGGGAGGGACACAGAGGGAGGGACACAGAGGGAGGGAGACAGAGGGAGGGGGACAGAGGGAGGGGGACAGAGGGAGGGGGACAGAGGGAGGGAGACAGAGGGAGGGGGACAGAGGGAGGGGGACAGAGGGAGGGGGACAGAGGGACGGAGGCAGAGGGAGGGAGACAGAGGGAGGGAGACAGAGGGAGGGGGACAGAGGGAGGGAGACAGAGGGAGGGGGACAGAGGGAGGGGGACAGATGGAGAGTGACAGAGGGAGGGAGACAGAGGGTCGGAGGCAGAGGGAGGGAGACAGAGGGAGGGAGACAGAGGGACAGAGACAGAGGGACGGAGGCAGAGGGAGGGAGACAGAGGGAGGGAGACAGAGGGAGGGAGACAGAGGGATGGAGACAGAGGGAGGGAGACAGAGGGAGGGAGACAGAGGGCGGGAGACAGAGGGCGGGAGACAGAGGGACAGAGCCAGAGGGAGGGAGACAGTGCGAGGGAGACAGAGGGAGGGAGACAGAGGGAGGGAGACAGAGGGAGGGAAACAGAGGGAGTGGGACAGGGACGGAGACAGAGGGGATAGAGATAGAGGGACAGAGATAGAGGGACAGAGATAGAGGGACGGAGACAGAGGGAGGGAGAGACAGAGGGAGGGAGAGACAGAGGGAGGGAGAGACAGAGGGAGGGGGACAGAGGGAGGGAGTCAAAGGGAGGGAGACATAGGGAGGGAGACAGAGGGACAGAGACAGAGGGAGGGAGACAGTGGGACAGAGACAGAGGGAGGGAGACAGAGGGACAGAGACAGAGGGACGGAGACAGAGGGACAGAGACAGAGGGACAGAGACAGAGGGACGGAGGCAGAGGGAGGGAGACAGAGGGAGGGAGACAGAGGGACGGAGACAGAGGGACAGAGACAGAGGGAGGGAGAGGAGACAAGGGACAGAGACAGTGGGTGGGAGATAGAGGGAGGGAGACAGACAGAGGGACGGAGACAGAGAGACGGAGACAGAGAGACGGAGACAGAGGGAGGGAGACAGAGGGAGGGAGACAGAGGGAGGGAGAGACAGAGGGAGGGAGAGACAGAGGGTGGGAGACAGAGGGAGGGAGACAGAGGGAGGGAGACAGAGACAGAGGGAGAGAGACAAAGGGACAGAGACAGACGGTGGGAGACAGAGGGAGGGAGACAGAGGGAGGGAGAGACAGAGGGAGGGAGAGACAGTGGGAGGGAGAGACAGAAGGAGGGAGAGACAGTGGGAGGGAGAGACAGAAGGAGGGAGAGACAGAAGGAGGGAGAGACAGAAGGAGGGAGAGACAGAGGGAGGGAGGAAGAGGGAGCGAGACAGAGAAAGAGGGAGAGAGACAGAGAGAGGGAGACAGAGGGACAGAGACAGAGGGAGGGAGACAGAGTGACAGAGACAGAGGGAGGGACACAGAGGGAGGGAGACAGAGGGAGGGGGACAGAGGGAGGGAGACAGAGGGAGGGAGACAGAGGGAGGGAGACAGAGGGACAGAGACCGAGGGACAGAGACAGAGGGAGGGACACAGAGGGAGGGAGACAGAGGGAGGGGGACAGAGGGAGGGGGACAGAGGGAGGGGGACAGAGGGAGGGGGAAAGAGGGAGGGGGACAGAGGGAGGGGGACAGAGGGAGGGTGAAGGCATTTTCAGCCCCTGAAGATGGTGGAGGGGGGGTCACTGAATAACTTTAAGGAGGAAGTAGAAAGATTATTATTCGGCGAAGGGATCAAAGGTCATCGGGAGTCGATAGGAATGTGGGACTCGGAACACAAACAGATCAGACACGATCTTATTGAGGGACAGAGCAGGCTCGAGGGGCTGAATGGCCTCCTCCTGTTCCTATTTCTTATGTTAATAGGGGAGAGAGAGAGAGAGACGGAGGGAGAGACAGAGGGAAAGAGAGAGAGACAGAGAGAGAGTCGGAGGGAGAGAGAGAGACACAGAGAGAGAGAGAGAGACAGAGAGAGAGAGACGGAGAGAGAGAGACAGAGAGAGAGACGGAGAGAGAGACGGAGAGACAGACGGAGAGAGAGAGACGGAGATAGAGAGACGGAGAGAGACAGAGAGAGAGAGACGGAGAGAGAGAGACGGAGAGAGAGACGGAGAGAGAGACGGAGAGAGAGACGGAGAGAGAGACGGAGAGAGAGACGGATGGAGAGAGAGAGACGCAGAGAGAGAGAGAGAGAGACAGTGAGAGAGACAGAGAGAGTGAGGGAGACAGAGGGAGGGAGACAGAGGGAGGGGGACAGAGGGAGGCAGACAGAAGGACAGAGACAGAGGGATGGAGACAGAGGGACAGAGACAGAGGGACGGAGACAGAGGGACGGAGACAGAGGGACGGAGACAGAGAGAGGGAGACAGAGGGAGGGAGACAGAAGGAGGGAGACAGACGAAGGGAGACAGAGGGAGGGAGACAGAGGGAGGGAGACAGAGGGAGGGAGACAGAGGGAGGGAGACAGAGGGAGGGGGACAGAGGGAGGGACACAGAGGGAGGGACACAGAGGGAGGGACACAGAGGGAGGGAGACAGAGGGAGGGGGACAGAGGGAGGGGGACAGAGGGAGGGGGACAGAGGGAGGGAGACAGAGGGAGGGGGACAGAGGGAGGGGGACAGAGGGAGGGGGACAGAGGGACGGAGGCAGAGGGAGGGAGACAGAGGGAGGGAGACAGAGGGAGGGGGACAGAGGGAGGGAGACAGAGGGAGGGGGACAGAGGGAGGGGGACAGATGGAGAGTGACAGAGGGAGGGAGACAGAGGGTCGGAGGCAGAGGGAGGGAGACAGAGGGAGGGAGACAGAGGGACAGAGACAGAGGGACGGAGGCAGAGGGAGGGAGACAGAGGGAGGGAGACAGAGGGAGGGAGACAGAGGGATGGAGACAGAGGGAGGGAGACAGAGGGAGGGAGACAGAGGGCGGGAGACAGAGGGCGGGAGACAGAGGGACAGAGCCAGAGGGAGGGAGACAGTGCGAGGGAGACAGAGGGAGGGAGACAGAGGGAGGGAGACAGAGGGAGGGAAACAGAGGGAGTGGGACAGGGACGGAGACAGAGGGGATAGAGATAGAGGGACAGAGATAGAGGGACAGAGATAGAGGGACGGAGACAGAGGGAGGGAGAGACAGAGGGAGGGAGAGACAGAGGGAGGGAGAGACAGAGGGAGGGGGACAGAGGGAGGGAGTCAAAGGGAGGGAGACATAGGGAGGGAGACAGAGGGACAGAGACAGAGGGAGGGAGACAGTGGGACAGAGACAGAGGGAGGGAGACAGAGGGACAGAGACAGAGGGACGGAGACAGAGGGACAGAGACAGAGGGACAGAGACAGAGGGACGGAGGCAGAGGGAGGGAGACAGAGGGAGGGAGACAGAGGGACGGAGACAGAGGGACAGAGACAGAGGGAGGGAGAGGAGACAAGGGACAGAGACAGTGGGTGGGAGATAGAGGGAGGGAGACAGACAGAGGGACGGAGACAGAGAGACGGAGACAGAGAGACGGAGACAGAGGGAGGGAGACAGAGGGAGGGAGACAGAGGGAGGGAGAGACAGAGGGAGGGAGAGACAGAGGGTGGGAGACAGAGGGAGGGAGACAGAGGGAGGGAGACAGAGACAGAGGGAGAGAGACAAAGGGACAGAGACAGACGGTGGGAGACAGAGGGAGGGAGACAGAGGGAGGGAGAGACAGAGGGAGGGAGAGACAGTGGGAGGGAGAGACAGAAGGAGGGAGAGACAGTGGGAGGGAGAGACAGAAGGAGGGAGAGACAGAAGGAGGGAGAGACAGAAGGAGGGAGAGACAGAGGGAGGGAGGAAGAGGGAGCGAGACAGAGAAAGAGGGAGAGAGACAGAGAGAGGGAGACAGAGGGACAGAGACAGAGGGAGGGAGACAGAGTGACAGAGACAGAGGGAGGGACACAGAGGGAGGGAGACAGAGGGAGGGGGACAGAGGGAGGGAGACAGAGGGAGGGAGACAGAGGGAGGGAGACAGAGGGACAGAGACCGAGGGACAGAGACAGAGGGAGGGACACAGAGGGAGGGAGACAGAGGGAGGGGGACAGAGGGAGGGGGACAGAGGGAGGGGGACAGAGGGAGGGGGAAAGAGGGAGGGGGACAGAGGGAGGGGGACAGAGGGAGGGTGAAGGCATTTTCAGCCCCTGAAGATGGTGGAGGGGGGGTCACTGAATAACTTTAAGGAGGAAGTAGAAAGATTATTATTCGGCGAAGGGATCAAAGGTCATCGGGAGTCGATAGGAATGTGGGACTCGGAACACAAACAGATCAGACACGATCTTATTGAGGGACAGAGCAGGCTCGAGGGGCTGAATGGCCTCCTCCTGTTCCTATTTCTTATGTTAATAGGGGAGAGAGAGAGAGAGACGGAGGGAGAGACAGAGGGAAAGAGAGAGAGACAGAGAGAGAGTCGGAGGGAGAGAGAGAGACACAGAGAGAGAGAGAGAGACAGAGAGAGAGAGACGGAGAGAGAGAGACAGAGAGAGAGACGGAGAGAGAGACGGAGAGACAGACGGAGAGAGAGAGACGGAGATAGAGAGACGGAGAGAGACAGAGAGAGAGAGACGGAGAGAGAGAGACGGAGAGAGAGACGGAGAGAGAGACGGAGAGAGAGACGGAGAGAGAGACGGAGAGAGAGACGGATGGAGAGAGAGAGACGCAGAGAGAGAGAGAGAGAGACAGTGAGAGAGACAGAGAGAGTGAGGGAGACAGAGGGAGGGAGACAGAGGGAGGGGGACAGAGGGAGGCAGACAGAAGGACAGAGACAGAGGGATGGAGACAGAGGGACAGAGACAGAGGGACGGAGACAGAGGGACGGAGACAGAGGGACGGAGACAGAGAGAGGGAGACAGAGGGAGGGAGATAGAGACAGAGGGAGGGAGACAGAGGGAGGGAGACAGAGGGAGGGAGACAAGGGACAGAGGCAGAGGGAGGGAGACAGAGGGAGGAGGACAGAGGGAGGGGGACAGAGGGAGGAGAAAAGAGGGAGGGGGACAGAGGGAGGGGGACAGAGGGACAGAGACAGAGGGATGGAGAGACAGAGGGAGGGAGACAGAGGGAGGGAGACAAGGGACAGAGACAGAGGGTGGGAGATAGAGGGAGGGAGACAGCCAGAGGGACGGAGACAGAGAGACGGAGACAGAGGGAGGGAGACAGAGGGAGGGAGACAGTGGGAGGGAGAGACAAAGGGACAGAGACAGAGGGAGGGAGACAGAGGGAGGGAGAAACAGAGGGAGGGAGACAGAGGGAGGGAGAGACAGACGGAGGGAGAGACAGAAGGAGGGAGAGACAGAGGGAGGGAGACAGAGGGACAGAGAAAGAGGGAGAGAGACAGAGAGAGGGAGACAGAGGGACAGAGACAGAGAGAGGGAGACAGAGGGACAGAGACAGAGGGAGGGAGACAGAGGGAGGGAGACAGAGTGACAGACAGAGGGAGGGAGACAGAGGGAGGGAGACAGAGGGAGGAAGACAGAGGGAGGGAGAGACAGAGGGATGGAGAGAATGAGGGAGGGGGACAGAGGGAGGGGGACAGAGGGAGGGGGACAGAGGGAGAGGGACAGAGGGAGAGGGACAGAGCGAGGGAGACAGAGGGAGGGAGACAAGGGACAGAGACAGAGGGAGGGAGACAGAGGGACAGAGACAGAGGGAGGCGGACAGAGGGAGGCGGACAGAGGGAGGCGGACAGAGGGAGGGGGACAGAGGGAGGAGAAAAGAGGGAGGGGGACAGAGGGAGGGGGACAGAGGGAGGGGGACAGAGGGATGGAGGGACAGAGGGAGGGAGACAGAGGGAGGGAGACAAGGGACAGAGACAGAGGGTGGGAGATAGAGGGAGGGAGACAGACAGAGGGACGGAGACAGAGGGAGGGAGACAGAGGGAGGGAGAGACAGAGGGTGGGAGACAGAGGGAGGGAGACAGTGGGAGGGAGGCAGAGACAGAGGGAGAGAGACAAAGGGACAGAGACAGAGGGAGGGAGACAGAGGGAGGGAGAGACAGAGGGAGGGAGAGACAGTGGGAGGTAGAGACAGAAGGGGAGGGAGACAGAGGGAGGGAGAGACAGTGGGAGGGAGAGACAGAGGGAGGGAGAGACAGAAGGAGGGAGAGACAGAAGGAGGGAGAGACAGAAGGAGGGAGGAAGAGGGAGCGAGACAGAGAAAGAGGGAGAGAGACAGAGAGAGGGAGACAGAGGGACAGAGACAGAGGGAGGGAGACAGAGGGAGGGAGACAGAGGGAGGCGGACAGAGGGAGGCGGACAGAGGGAGGAGAAAAGAGGGAGGGGGACAGAGGGACAGAGACAGAGGGATGGAGAGACAGAGGGAGGGAGACAGAGGGAGGGAGACAAGGAGAGAGGGGAGAGAGAGAGAGACGGAGGGAGAGACAGAGGGAGGGAGACAGAGGGAGGGAGACAGAGGGAGGGACACAGAGGGAGGGAGACAGAGGGACAGAGACAGAGGGAGGGAGACAGTGGGACAGAGACAGAGGAAGGGAGACAGAGGGAGGGACTCAGAGGGAGGGAGACAATGGGAGGGAGACAGAGGGAGGGAGACAGAAGGAGGGAGACAGAGGGAGGGAGACAGACGAAGGGAGACAGATGAAGGGAGACAGAGGGAGGGAGACAGAGGGAGGGAGACAGAGGGACAGAGACAGAGGGAGGGAGACAGTGGGACAGAGACAGAGGAAGGGAGACAGAGGGAGGGACTCAGAGGGAGGGAGACAGAGGGAGGGAGACAGAGGGAGGGAGACAGAAGGAGGGAGACAGAAGGAGGGAGACAGACGAAGGGAGACAGAGGGAGGGAGGCAGAGGGAGGGAGGGAGACAGAGGGACAGAGACAGAGGGAGGGAGACAGTGGGACAGAGACAGAGGAAGGGAGACAGAGGGAGGGACTCAGAGGGAGGGAGACAGAGGGAGGGAGACAGAGGGAGGGAGACAGAGGGAGGGAGACAGACGAAGGGAGACAGAGGGAGGGAGACAGAGGGAGGGAGACAGAGGGAGGGGGACAGAGGGAGGGACACAGAGGGAGGGACACAGAGGGAGGGACACAGAGGGAGGGACACAGAGGGAGGGGGACAGAGGGAGGGGGACAGAGGGAGGGGGACAGAGGGAGGGTGACAGAGGGAGGGGGACAGAGGGAGGGGGACAGAGGGAGGGGGACAGAGGGACGGAGGCAGAGGGAGGGAGACAGAGGGAGGGAGGCAGAGGGAGGGGGACAGAGGGAGGGAGACAGAGGGAGGGAGACAGAGGGACGGAGGCAGAGGGAGGGAGACAGAGGGAGGGAGACAGAGGGAGGGGGACAGAGGGAGGGAGACAGAGGGAGGGGGACAGAGGGAGGGAGACAGAGGGAGGGGGACAGAGGGAGGGGGACAGATGGAGGGTGACAGAGGGAGGGAGACAGAGGGTCGGAGGCAGAGGGAGGGAGACAGAGGGAGGGAGACAGAGGGAGGGGGACAGAGGTACAGAGACAGAGGGAGGGAGACAGAGAGAGGGAGACAGAGGGAGGGAGACAGAGGGAGGGGGACAGAGGGAGGGGGACAGAGGGAGGGTGACAGAGGGAGGGACACAGAGGGAGGGAGACAGAGGGAGGGGGACAGAGGGAGGGAGACAGACGAAGGGAGAGAGAGGGAGGGAGACAGAGGGAGGGAGACAGAGGGAGGGAGACAGAGGGAGGGACACAGAGGGAGGGAGACAGAGGGAGGGGGACAGAGGGAGGGGGACAGAGGGAGGGAGACAGACGAAGGGAGAGAGAGGGAGGGAGACAGAGGGAGGGAGACAGAGGGAGGGAGACAGAGGGAGGGAGATAGAGGGAGGGAGACAGAGGGACGGAGGCAGAGGGAGGGAGACAGAGGGAGGGAGACAGAGGGAGGGACACAGAGGGAGGGAGACAGAGGGAGGGAGACAGAGGGAGGGACACAGAGGGAGGGAGACAGAGGGAGAGACGGAGGGAAAGAGAGAGAGACAGAGGGAGAGACAGAGGGAGAGACGGAGACAGAGACGGAGGGAGAGAGAGAGAGACAGACAGACAGAGAGAGAGAGAGACGGAGAGAAAGAGACAGAGAGCGAGACGGAGGGAGAGACGGGGTGAGAGATGGAGGGAGAGAGAGAGAGGGAGAGACAGAGACAGAGAGAGAGAGACGGAGAGAAAGACGGAGAGAGAGAGACAGAGAGAGAGACGGAGAGACAGACGGAGAGAGAGACGGAGGGAGAGAGACGGAGGGAGAGAGAGAGAGAGAGAGAGAGAGACGGAGAGAGAGAGAGACGGAGAGAGAGACGGAGGGAGAGAGAGAGAGACGCAGAGAGAGAGAGACAGAGACAGAGAGAGAGACATAGAGAGAGAGCGAAAGAGAGAGGGAGGGAGAAAGAGGGGGGGAGACAGAGGGAGGGGGACAGAGGGAGGGGGACAGAGGGAGTGGGACAGAGGGAGGCAGACAGAGGAACACAGACAGAGGGACGGAGACAGAGGGACAGAGACAGAGGAACGGGGACAGACAGAGGGAGACAGAGGAAGGGAGATAGAGACAGAGGGAGAGAGACTGAGGGAGGGAGAGACAGAGGGAGGGAGACAGAGGGAGGGAGACAGAGGGAGGGAGACAGAGGGACGGAGACAGAGGGAGGGAGACAGGGGGACGGAGACAGAGGGACGGAGACAGACAGAGGGGGAGACAAAGGGAGGCAGACAGAGGGAGGGAGACAGAGGGAGGGAGACAGAGGGAGGGAGACAGAGGGACGGAGACAGAGGGACGGAGACAGAGGGAGGGAGACAGTGGGACAGAGGCAGAGGGAGGGAGACAGAGGGACGGAGACAGAGGGACAGAGACAGAGGGACGGAGGCAGAGGGAGGGAGACAGAGGGAGGGAGACAGAGGGACGGAGACAGAGGGACAGAGACAGTGGGAGGGAGAGACAGAGGGTGGGAGACAGAGGGAGGGAGACAGAGGGACAGAGACAGAGGGAGGGAGACAGAGGGAGGGAGACAGAGGGAGGGAGACAGAGGGAGGGAGACAGAGGGAGGGGGACAGAGGGAGGGTGAAGGAATTTTCAGCCCCCAAAGATGGTGGAGGGGGGGTCACTGAATAACTTTAAGGAGGAAGTAGAAAGATTATTATTCGGCGAAGGGATCAAAGGTCATCGGGAGTCGGTAGGAATGTGGGACTCGGAACACAAACAGATCAGACACGATCTTATTGAGGGACAGAGCAGGCTCGAGGGGCTGAATGGCCTCCTCCTGTTCCTATTTCTTATGTTAATAGGGGAGAGAGAGAGAGAGACGGAGGGAGAGACGGAGGGAGAGACGGAGGAGACAGAGAGAGAGAGACGGAGGGAGAGACAGAGGGAGAGAGACGGAGAGAGAGACGGAGAGAGAGATGGAGGGAGAGAGAGAGAGACAGAGAGAGAGAGAGAGAGAGAGAGAGACAGAGAGAGAGGGAGACGGAGAGAGAGAGACGGAGAGAGAGAGACAGAGAGAGAGACGGAGGGAGAGACGGAGGGAGAGACGGAGGGAGAGAGAGGGAGAGAGAGACAGAGAGAGAGAGACGGAGAGAGAGACGGAGGGAGAGAGAGAGGGAGAGAGTGACAGAGAGAGAGAGACGGAGAGAGAGACGGAGAGAGAGACGGAGAGAGAGACGGAGAGAGAGAGACAGAGAGAGAGAGAGAGAGAAAGGAAGACGGAGGGAGAGACGGAGGGAGAGACGCAGGGAGAGAGACTGTGAGAGAGACGGAGAGAGAGACGGAGGGAGAGAGAGAGAGATAGAGACAGCGACAGAGAGAGGGAGGGAGACAGCGGCAGAGAGAGGGAGGGAGACAGAGGGAGGGGGACAGAGGGAGGGGGACAGAGGGAGCGAGAGACAGAGTGAGGGAGACAGAGGGACAGAGACAGAGGGACAGAGACAGAGGGAGGGAGACAGAGGGAGGGAGACAGAGGGATGGAGACAGAGGGAGGGAGACAGAGCGAGGGAGACAGAGCGAGGGAGACAGAGCGAGGGAGACAGAGCGAGGGAGACAGAGCGAGGGAGACAGAGGGAGGGAGACAGAGGGAGGGAGACAGAGGGAGGGAAACAGAGGGAGGGAAACAGAGGGAGTGGGACAGGGACGGAGACAGAGGGGACAGAGATAGAGGGACAGAGATAGAGGGACAGAGATAGAGGGACGGAGACAGAGGGAGGGAGAGACAGAGGGAGGGAGAGACAGAGGGAGGGAGAGACAGAGGGAGGGAGAGACAGAGGGAGGGGGACAGAGGGAGGGAGACAGAGGGTGGGAGACAGAGGGAGGGAGTCAAAGGGAGGGAGACATAGGGAGGGAGACAGAGGGACAGAGACAGAGGTAGGGAGACAGAGGGATGGAGACAGTGGGATGGAGACAGAGGGATGGAGACGGGGGAGGGCGACAGGGGGAGGGCGACAGGGGGAGGGAGCGTCAGAGGGAGGCAGAGTCAGAGGGAGGGAGAGACAGAGGGAGGGAGAGGGGAAGAGGGAGGGAGACAGAGGGAAAGTGACAGAGGGACGGAGACAGAGGGACAGAGACAGAGGGACGGAGACAGAGGGACGGAGACAGAGGGACGGAGACAGAGGGACGGAGACAGAGGGAGGGAGACATAGGGAGGGAGACATATGGAGGGAGACAGAGGGAGAGACAGAGAGAGGGAGAGATAGAGGGAGAGAGACACAGGGAGGGAGAGACAGAGGGAGGGGGACAGAGGGAGGGAGATAGAGGGAGGGGGACACAGGGAGGGAGACAGAAGGAGGGAGACAGAGGGAGGGAGACAGAGGGAGGGAGACAGAGGGATGGAGACAGAGGGAGGGCGACAGGGGGAGGGAGACAGAGGGACAGAGACAGAGGGAGGGAGACAGAGGGAGGGAGACAGAGGGACAGAGACAGAGGGAGGGAGACAGAGGGACGGAGACAGTGGGACAGAGACAGAGGGACAGAGACAGAGGGACAGAGACTGAGGGAGGGAGACAGAGGGAGGGAAAAGAGGGACGGAGACAGAGGGACAGAGACAGAGGGACAGAGACAGAGGGACAGATACAGAGGGAGGGAGACAGAGGGAAGGAGGCAGAGGGACAGAGACAGACGGACAGAGACAGAGGGAGGGAGACAGAGGGAGGGAGACAGAGAGAAAAACAAAAAGGGAGACCATGGGAGAGATGGAGGGAGAGAGAGAGAGAGACAGAGACAGAGTGACAGACAGAGAGAGAGACAGTTGAGGGAGAGGGAGAGAGAGACAGAGGGAGAGAGACGGAGGGAGAGACAGAGAGAGGGAGAGACAGAGGGAGGGAGACAGAGGGAGGGGGACAGAGGGAGAGAGAGAGGGAGAGACAGAGGGAGGGAGAGACAGAGAGAGGGAGAGACAGAGGGAGGGAGAGACAGAGGGAGGGAGAGACAGAGGGAGGGAGAGATGGAGGGAGCGAGACAGAGGGACGGAGACAGAGGGAGGGAGACAGTGGGAAGGAGACAGAGGGAGGGAGACAGAGGGAGGGAGAGACAGAGGGAGGGAGAGACAGAGGGAGGGAGAGACAGCGGGAGCGAGACAGAGGGAGGGGGACAGAGGGAGGGAGACAGAGGGAGAGACAGAGAGAGGGAGAGACAGAGGGAGGGAGAGTCAGAGGGAGGGAGAGACAGAGGGAGGGAGAGGGGAAGAGGGAGGGAGACAGAGGGAAAGTGACAGAGGAACAGAGACAGAGGGACAGAGACAGAGGGAGGGAGACAGAGGGAAGGAGACAGAGGGAAGGAGACAGAGGGAAGGAGACAGTGGGACAGAGGCAGAGGGAGGAAAACAGAGGGAGGGAGACAGAGAGAGAAACAGAAAGGGAGACAGAGGGAGAGATGGAGGGAGAGAGAGAGAGACAGAGACAGAGTGACCGACAGAGAGAGAGACGGTTGAGGGAGAGGGAGAGAGAGACAGAGGGAGAGAGACGGAGGGAGAGACAGAGGGAGAGAGACAGAGACTGAGACGGAGGGAGAGAGAGAGAGACAGAGAGAGAGAGGGACACAAACAGAGAGAGAGAGAGACAGAGAGTGAGAGAGAAACAGAGAGAGACGGATAGAGAGAGACGGAGAGAGACAGAAGGAGAGAGAGAGACGGAGAGAGAGACAGAGGGAGAGAGAGACAGAGGGAGAGAGAGAGACAGAGAGAGAGAGAGAGGGACAGAGATAGAGGGAGGGAGATAGATGGACCGAGACAGAGGGAGGGAGACAGAGGGAAAGAGACAGAGGGAAAGAGACAGAGGGACGGAGAGAGGGACGGAGACAGAGGGACGGAGACAGAGGGACAGAGACAGAGGGACGGAGACAGAGGGACAGAGATGTAGGGACAGAGGCAGAGGGACAGAATCTTGGGAGGGAGACAAATGGACAGAGACAGAGGGAGGGAGACAGAGGGAGGGGGACAGTGGGAGGGAGACAGAGGGACAGAGAAAGAGGGACAGAGACAGAGGGAGGGAGACAGAGGGAGGGAGACAGAGGGATGGAGACAGAGGGAGGGAGAGACAGAGGGAGGGAGAGACAGAGGGAGGGAGACAAAGGGAGGGAGAGACACAGGGAGGGAGACACAGAGGGAGGGAGGCAGAGGGAGGGGGACAGAGGGACAGAGACAGAGGGAGGGAGACAGAGGGAGGGAGACAGAGGGAGGGAGACAGAGGGAGGGAGAGATAGAGGGAGGGAGAGACAGAGGGAGGGAGAGTCAGAGGGAGGGAGAGACAGAGGGAGGGAGAGACAGAGGGAGGGAGCCAGAGTGAGGGGGACAGAGGGAGGGGGACAGAGTGAGGGGGACAGAGTGAGGGGGACAGAGGGAGGGGGACAGAGGGAGGGGGACAGAGGGAGGAGGACAGAGGGAGGGGGACAGAGGGAGTTGGAGAGAGGGAGGGAGACAGAGGGAGGGAGTCAGAGACAGGGGGACGGAGACAGAGGGATGGAGACTGAGGGACGGAGACAGAGGGACGGAGACAGAGGGACGGAGACAGAGGGAGGGAGACATAGGGAGGGAGACAGAGGGAGAGAGAGACAGAGGGAGGGAGACAGAGGGAGAGACAGAGAGAGGGAGAGATAGAGGGAGAGAGACAGAGGGAGGGAGAGACAGAGGGAGGGAGATAGAGGGAGGGGGACAGAGGGAGGGAGACAGAGGGAGGGAGACAGAGGGAGGGAGACAGGGGGAGGGAGAGTCAGAGGGAGGCAGAGTCAGAGGGAGGGAGAGACAGAGGGAGGGAGAGACAGAGGGAGGGAGAGGGGAAGAGGGAGGGAGACAGAGGGAAAGTGACAGAGGGACAGAGACAGAGGGACAGAGACAGAGGGAGGGAGACAGAGGGACGGAGACAGTGGGACGGAGACAGTGGGACAGAGACAGAGGGAGGGAGACAGAGGGAAGGAGACAGAGGGACGGAGACAGACGGATAGAGACAGAGGGAGGGAGACAGGGGGAAGGAGACAGACGGACAGAGACAGAGGGAGGGAGACAGAGGGAAGGAGACAGAGGGAGTGAGACAGAGGGACTGAGACAGAGGGAGGGAGACAGAGGGACAGAGACAGAGGGAGGAAAACAGAGGGAGGGAGACAGAGAGAGAAACAAAAAGGGAGACGGAGGGAGAGATGGAGGGAGAGAGAGAGAGAGAGAGACAGAGACAGAGTGACAGACAGAGAGAGAGACAGTTGAGGGAGAGGGAGAGAGAGACAGAGGGAGAGAGACGGAGGGAGGGACAGAGAGAGGGAGAGACAGAGGGAGGGAGAGACAGAGGGAGGGAGAGACAGAGGGAGGGAGAGACAGAGGGAGCGAGACAGAGGGAGGGAGACAGAGGGAGGGAGAGACAGAGGGAGGGAGAGACAGACGGAGCAAGACAGAGAGAGGGAGAGACAGAGGGAGGGAGAGACAGTGGGACGGAGACAGAGGGAAGGAGACAGAGGGAGGGAGACAGAGGGTGGGAGACAGTGGGAAGGAGACAGAGGGAGGGAGACAGAGGGAGGGAGAGACAGAGGGAGGGAGAGACAGAGGGAGCAAGACAGAGAGAGGGAGAGACAGAGGGAGGGAGAGACAGAGGGACGGAGACAGAGGGAAGGAGACAGAGGGAGGGAGACAGAGGGTGGGAGACAGAGGGAGGGAGACATGGGAGAGACAGAGAGAGGGAGACAGGGGGAGGGAGACAGGGGGAGGGAGACAGGGGGAGGGAGACAGGGGGAGGGAGAGTCAGAGGGAGGGGAGAGACAGAGGGAGGGAGAGGGGAAGAGGGAGGAAGACAGAGGGAAAGAGACAGTGGGACAGAGACAGAGGGAGGAAAACAGAGGGAAGGAGACAGCGAGAGAAACAGAAAGGGAGACGGAGGGAGAGATGGAGGGAGAGAGAGAGAGAGACAGAGACAGAGTGACCGACAGAGAGAGAGACGGTTGAGGGAGAGGGAGAGAGAGACAGAGGGAGAGAGACAGAGACAGAGACGGAGGGAGAGAGAGAGAGAGAGAGAGAGGGACACACAGAGAGAGAGAGACAGAGAGTGAAAGAGAGACAGAGAGAGACGGATAGAGAGAGACGGAGAGAGAGAGACAGAGAGACAGACGGAGAGAGAGACAGAGGGAGAGAGAGAGACAGAGAGAGAGAGAGAGGGATAGAGATAGAGGGAGGGAGATAGATGGACCGAGACAGAGGGAGGGAGACAGAGGGAGGGAGACAGAGGGAAAGAGACAGAGGGAAAGAGACAGAGGGACGGAGACAGAGGGACAGAGACAGAGGGACAGAGACAGAGGGACAGAGATGTAGGGACAGAGGCAGAGGGACAGAATCAGAGGGTGGGAGACAAATGGACAGAGACAGAGGGAGGGAGACAGAGGAGGGAGACAGAGGGAGGGAGAGACAGAGAGAGGGAGAGACAGAGGGAGGGAGACAAAGGGAGGGAGAGACACAGGGAGGGAGAGACAGAGGGAGGGAGAGAAAGAGGGAGGGAGGCAGAGGGAGGGGGACAGAGGGACAGAGACAGAGGGAGGGAGACAGAGGGAGGGAGACAGAGGGAGGGAGACAGAGGGAGGGAGAGACAGAGGGAGGGAGAGACAGAGGGAGGGAGAGACAGAGGGAGGGAGACAGAGGGAGGGAGACAGAGGGAGGGGGACAGAGAGAGAGAGAGAGAGGGAGAGACAGAGGGAGGGAGAGACAGAGGGAGGGAGAGTCAGAGGGAGGGAGAGACAGAGGGAGGGAGAGACAGAGGGAGGGGGACAGAGGGAGGGGGACAGAGGGAGGGAGACAGAGGGAGGGAGACAGAGGGAGGGGGACGGGAAAGAGACAGAGGGACGGAGACAGAGGGTGGGAGACAGAGGGACGGAGACAGAGGGTGGGAGACAGAGGGAGGGAGACAGAGGGAGGGAGACAGAGGGACTGAGACAGAGGAACCGAGACAGAGGGACCGAGACAGAGGGACCGAGACAGAGGGACCGAGACAGAGGGAGGGAGAGACAGAGGAAGGGAGACAGTGGTAGGGGGACAGAGAGACAGAGACAGATGGAGGGAGACTGAGGGAGGGAGACTGAGGGAGGGAGACTGAGGGAGGGAGACAGAGGGAGGGAGACAGAGGGAGGGAGACAGAGGGAGTGAGATAGAGGGAGGGACACAGAGGAAGGGAGACTGAGGGAGGGAGACAGAGGGAGGGAGACAGAGGGAGGGAGACAGCCGAAGGGAGAGAGAGGGAGGGAGACAGAGGGAGGGAGATAGAGGGAGGGACACAGAGGAAGGGAGACAGAGGGAGGGAGACAGAGGGAGGGAGACAGAGGGAGGGGGACAGAGGGAGGGGGACAGAGGGAGGGGGACAGAGGGAGGGGGACAGAGGGAGGGGGACAGAGGGAGGGTGAAGGCATTTTCAGCCCCTGAAGATGGTGGAGGGGGGGTCACTGAATAACTTTAAGGAGGAAGTAGAAAGATTATTATTCGGCGAAGGGATCAAAGGTCATCGGGGGTCGATAGGAATGTGGGACTCGGAACACAAACAGATCAGACACGATCTTATTGAGGGGCAGAGCAGGCTCGAGGGGCTGAATGGCCTCCTCCTGTTCCTATTTCATATGTTAATAGGGGAGAGAGTGAGAGAGAGGGAGAGACGGAGGGAGAGATGGAGGGAGAGACGGAGGAGACAGAGAGAGAGGCTCAGAGACAGAGAGAGAGATGGGGGAGAGAGAGAGAGAGAGAGATAGAGAGAGGGACAGAGAGAGAGACAGAGAGAGGCAGAGTGACAGATAGAGAGATGGGGGGAGAGAGAGAGAGACAGAGAGAGAGAGACAGAGAGAGAGAGAGAGAGGACAGAGAGAGAGAGACAGAGAGTGGGACAGAGAGAGACAGAGAGAGAGACGGAGAGAGAGACGGGAAGGAGACAGAGAGAGAGATAGAGAGAGACAGAGAGAGAGAGACAGAGAAACGGATAGAGAGACGGAGAGAGAGAGAGAGAGAGACGGAGGGTGAGAGAGAGAGAGAGAGAGACAGAGAGTTGGACACGGAGAGAGAGACAGAGAGAGACGGAGAGAGAGACGGAGAGAGAGAGAGATTAGACAGAGAGAAAGAGAGAGAGACAGAGTGGGAGAGAGTGGGAGGGGGGAGAGTTGGGGGGAGACAGTAAGAGAGGGGGGGAGAGAATGAGAGAGGGGGGAGAGAGTGAGAGAGGGGGAGAGAGTGAGAGAGGGGGAGAGAGTGAGAGAGGGGGGAGAGAGAGAGAGAGTGGGGGGAGAGAGTGAGAGAGGGAAAGAGAGAGCGAGAGAGTGGGGGGGGAGAGTGTGAGAGAGTGGGGTGAGAGAGTAAGAGAGAGGGGGAGAGAGTGAGCGAGAGACGGAGAGAGTGAGAGAGGGACGGAGAGAGTGAGAGAGGGACGGAGAGAGTGAGAGAGGGACGGAGAGAGTGAGAGAGGGACGGAGAGAGTGAGAGAGGGACTGAGAGAGTGAGAGAGTGGGGGAGAGAGTGAGAGAGGGGGGGGAGACAGTGAGAGAGGGGGGGAGACAGTGAGAGAGGGGGGGAGACAGTGAGAGAGGGGGGGAGAGAGTGAGAGAGGGGGGGAGACAGCGAGAGAGGGGGGAGACAGCGAGAGGGGGGGGAGACAGCGAGAGGGGGGGGAGACAGCGAGAGAGGGGGGGGAGAGAGTGAGAGAGGGGGGAGACAGTGAGAGAGGGGGGAGAGAGTGAGAGAGGGGGGAGACAGTGAGAGAGGTGGGGAGACAGTGAGAGAGGGGGGGGAGACAGTGAGAGAGGGGGGAGAGAGTGAGAGAGGGGGGGAGACAGTGAGAGAGGGGGGAGAGAGTGAGAGAGGGGGGGAGACAGTGAGAGAGGTGGGGAGACAGTGAGAGAGGGGGGGAGACAGTGAGAGAGGGGGGGAGACAGTGAGAGAGTGGGGGGGAGACAGTGAGAGAGGGGGGGAGACAGTGAGAGGTGTGGGGGAGAGAATGAGAGAGGGGGGAGACAGCGAGAGAGGTGGGGAGAGAGTGAGAGGGGGAGGAGAGAGTGAAAGAGATGGGGATAGAGTGAGAGAGGGGGAGAGAGTGAGAGATGGTGGGAGAGAGAGAGGGGGGGAGAGAGTGAGAGAGGGGGAGACAGTGAGAGAGCGGGGGAGACAATGAGAGAGGGGGGGAGACAATGAGAGAGGGGGGGAGACAATGAGAGAGGGGGAGACAGTGAGAGAGGGGGGGAGACAGTGAGAGAGCGGGGGAGACAATGAGAGAGGGGGGGAGACAGTGAGAGAGGGGGGGAGAGAGTGAGAGAGGGGGGAGAGAGTGAGAGAGGAGAGAGAGTGAAAGAGGGGGGAGAGAGTGAGAGAGGGGGGGAGACAGTGAGAGAGGGGGGAGAGAGTGAGAGAGGGGGGGGAGACAGTGAGAGAGGGGGAGACAGTGAGAGAGCGGGGGAGACAATGAGAGAGGGGGGAGACAGTGAGAGAGGGGGGGAGAGAGTGAGAGAGGGGGGAGAGAGTGAGAGAGGGACGGGGAGAGTGAGAGAGGGACGGAGAGAGTGAGAGAGGGACGGAGAGAGTGAGAGAGTGGGGGGGAGAGTGAGAGAGGGGGGTGAGAGAGTGGGGGGGAGAGTGAGAGAGGGGGGTGAGAGAGTGAGAGAGGGGGGAGAGAGTGAGAGAGAGACGGAGAGAGTGAGAGAGGGACGGAGAGAATGAGAGAGGGACGGAGAGAGTGAGAGAGGGGGAGAGAGTGAGAGAGGGGGAGAGAGTGAGAGAGTGGGGGGGAGAGTGAGAGAGGGGGGTGAGAGTGAGAGAGGAACTGAGAGAGTGAGAGAGGGACGGAGAGAGAGAGAGAGGGACGGAGAGAGTGAGAGAGGGACGGAGAGAGTGAGAGAGGGACGGAGAGAGTGAGAGAGTGGGGGGGAGAGTGAGAGAGGGGGTGAGAGAGTGGGGGGGAGAGTGAGAGAGGGGGGTGAGAGAGTGAGAGAGTAGGGGGGGGAAGAGTGAGAGAGGGGGGTGAGAGAGTGAGAGAGGGGGGAGAGAGTGAGAGAGCGACGGAGAGAGTGAGAGAGGGACGGAGAGAGTGAGAGAGGGACGGAGAGAGTGAGAGAGGGGGAGAGAGTGAGAGAGGGGGAGAGAGTGAGAGAGTGGGGGGGAGAGTGAGAGAGGGGGGGTGAGAGTGAGAGAGGAACTGAGAGAGTGAGAGAGGGACGGAGAGAGTGAGAGAGGGGGGGAGAGAGTGAGAGAGTGGGGTAGACAGTGAGAGAGGGGGGAGAGAATGAGAGAGGGGGGGAAACAGTGAGAGTGGGGGGGAGACAGTGAGGGGGGGAGACAGTGAGAGAGGGTGCGAGACAGTGAGAGAGGGTGGGAGCGAGTGAGAGAGGGGGGAGACAGTGAGAGAGGGGGGAGAGAGTGAGAGGGGGGGAGAGAGTGAGGGATCGGGAGAGAGAGTGAGAGGGGGGGAGAGGGTGAGAGAGGCGGGGAGACAGTGAGAGAGGTGGGGAGACAGTGAGAGAGTGGGGAAGACAGTGAGAGAGGGGGGGAGACAGTGAGAGAGGTGGGGAGACAGTGAGAGAGGTGGGGAGACAGTGAGAGAGGGGGGAGAGAGTGAGGGGGGAGAGAGTGAGAGAGGGGGGGAGAGAGTGAGGGGGGAGAGAGTGAGAGAGGGGGGGAGAGAGTGAGGGGGGGAGAGAGTGAGGGTGGGGGGAGAGAGTGAGAGAGGGGTGGAGACAGTGAGAGAGGGGGGAGACAGTGAGAGAGGGGGAGACAGTGAGAGAGGGGGGAGACAGTGAGAGAGGGGGGGAGACAGTGAGAGAGGGGGAGACAGTGAGAGAGGGGGAGAGAGTGAGAGAGGGGGAGACAGTGAGAGAGGGGGGGAGAGAGTGAGAGAGGGGGGAGACAGTGAGAGAGGGGAGGAGACTGAGAGAGGGGGGGAGACAGTGAGAGAGGGGGGAGACAGTGAGAGAGGGTGGGAGACAGCGAGAGAGGGGGGAGACAGTGAGAGAGAGGGGGGAGAGAGTGAGAGAGGGGGGTAGACAGCGAGAGGCGGGGAGACAGTGAGAGAGAGGGGGGAGACAGTGAGAGAGTGGTGGAGACAGTGAGAGAGGGGGGGAGACAGCGAGAGGGGGGGGAGACAGTGAGTGAGAGTGGGGGGAGACAGTGAGAGAGAGGGGGGCAGAGAGTGAGAGAGGCGGGGAGAGAGTGAGAGAGGGGGGAGACAGTGAGAGAGGGGGAGAGAGTGAGAGAGTGGGGGGAGACAGTGAGAGAGGGGGGAGAGAGTGAGAGAGGGGGGAGAGAGTGAGAGAGGGGGGAGACAGTGAGAGAGTGGGGGAGACAGTGAGAGAGGGGAGGAGACAGTGAGAGAGGGGGGGAGACAGTGAGAGAGGGGGGAGAGAGTGAGAGAGTGGGGGAGACAGTGAGAGAGGTGGGGAGACAGTGAGAGAGGTGGGGAGACAGTGAGAGAGGTGGGGAGGGAGTGAGAGAGGGGGGGAGACAGTGAGAGAGTGGGGGAGAGAGTGAGAGAGGGGGGGAGACAGTGAGAGAGGGGGGGAGAGAGTGAGAGAGTGGGGAGACAGTGAAAGAGGGGGGGAGACAGTGAGAGAGCGGGGGAGAGAGTGAGAGAGGAGGGGAGACAGTGAGAGAGGGGGGGAGACAGTGAGAGAGTGGGGGAGACAGTGAGAGAGGGGGGAGAGAGTGAGAGAGGGGGGGAGACAGTGAGAGTGGTGGGGAGACAGTGAGAGAGGTGGGGAGGGAGTGAGAGAGGGGGAGAGACAGTGAGAGAGGGGGAGAGAGTGAGAGAGAGGGGGGCAGAGAGTGAGAGAGGGGGGGAGACAGTGAGAGAGAGGGGGAGACAGTGAGAGAGGGGGGAGACAGTGAGAGAGGGGGGGAGACAGTGAGAGAGGTGGGGAGGGAGTGAGAGAGGGGGGGAGACAGTGAGAGAGGGGGGGAGACAGTGAGAGAGCGGGGGAGAGAGTGAGAGAGGGGGGGACACAGTGAGAGAGTGGGGGAGACAGTGAGAGAGGGGGGGAGACAATGAGAGAGGAGGGGAGACAGTGAGAGAGGAGGGGAGACAGTGAGAGAGAGGGGGACAGAGAGTGAGGGGGGCAGAGAGTGAGAGAGGGGGGGAGACAGTGAGAGAGGAGGGAGACAGTGAGAGGGGGGAGAGAGTGAGAGAGGGACGTAGAGAGTGAGAGAGGGAACGAGAGAGTGAGAGAGTGGGGGGGAGAGAGTGAGAGAGAGACGGAGAGAGTGAGAGAGAGACTGAGAGAGTGAGAGAGGGACGGAGGGAGTGAGAGAGGGACGGAGAGAGTGAGAGAGGGACTGAGAGAGTGAGAGAGTGGGGTAGACAGTGAGAGAGGGGGGGAGACAGTGAGAGAAGGGGGGAGACAGTGAGAGTGGGGGGGAGACAGTGAGAGAGGGGGGGAGACAGTGAGAGAGGGGGGGAGACAGTGAGAGAGGGGGGGAGACAGTGAGAGAGGGGCGAGACAGTGAGATGGGGGAGACAGTGAGGGGTGGGGAGACAGTGAGAGGGGGGGGGACAAAATGAGAGAGGGGGGAGAGAGTGAGAGAGGGGGGGAGACAGTGAGAGAGGGGCGAGACAATGAGATGGGGGAGACAGTGAGGGGTGGGGAGACAGTGAGAGGGGGGGGAGAAAATGAGAGAGGGGGGAGAGAGTGAGAGAGGGGGGGAGACAGTGAGAGAGGAGGGAGACAGTGAGAGGGGGGAGAGAGTGAGAGAGGGACGTAGAGAGTGACAGAGTGCGGGGGAGACAGAGAGGGGGGAGAGAGTGAGAGAGAGACGGAGAGAGTGAGAGAGGGACGGAGGGAGTGAGAGAGGGACGGAGAGAGTGAGAGAGGGACTGAGAGAGTGAGAGAGGGACTGAGAGAGTGAGAGAGGGACTGAGAGAGTGAGAGAGTGGGGTAGACAGTGAGAGAGGGGGGGAGGCAGTGAGAGAGGGGGGGAGAAAGTGAGAGAGAGGGGGGAGAGAGTGAGAGAGGGGGGGAGAGAGTGAGAGAGGAGGGAGACAGTGAGAGGGAGGAGAGAGTGAGAGAGGGACGTAGAGAGTGACAGAGTGCGGGGGAGACAGAGAGGGGGGAGAGAGTGAGAGAGAGACGGAGAGAGTGAGAGAGGGACGGAGGGAGTGAGAGAGGGACGGAGAGAGTGAGAGAGGGACTGAGAGAGTGAGAGAGGGACTGAGAGAGTGAGAGAGGGACTGAGAGAGTGAGAGAGTGGGGTAGACAGTGAGAGAGGGGGGGAGGCAGTGAGAGAGGGGGGGAGAAAGTGAGAGAGAGGGGGGAGAGAGTGAGAGAGGGGGGGAGAGAGTGAGAGAGGGGGGAGACAGTGAGAGAGGGGGGGAGGCAGTGAGAGAGGGGGGGAGGCAGTGAGAGAGGGGGGGGAGACAGTGAGAGAGGGGGGGAGACAGTGAGAGAGGTGGGGAGACAGTGAGAGAGGGGGGAGAGAGTGAGAGAGGGGGGGAGAGAGTGAGAGAGGGGGGAGAGAGTGAGAGAGGGAAGGAGAGAGTGAGAGAGTGGGGGGGAGAGAGTGAGAGAGGGGGGTGAGAGAGTGAGGGGGGGAGAGAGTGAGAGAGAGACGGAGAGAGTGAGAGGGGGACGGAGGGAGTGAGAGAGGGACGGAGAGAGTGAGAGAGGGACTGAGGGAGTGAGAGAGGGACTGAGAGAGTGAGAGAGTGGGGTAGACAGTGAGAAAGCGGGGGGAGAGAGTGAGGAGAGGGACGGAGAGAGTGAGAGAGGGGGGGAGACAGTGAGAGAGGGACGGAGAGAGTGAGAGAGTGGGGGAGACAGTGAGAGAGGGGGGTAGAGAGTGAGAGAGGGGGGAGACAGTGACAGAGGGGGGAGAGAGTGAGAGAGGGGGGAGACAGTGAGAGAGGGGGGGAGAGAGTGAGAGAAGGGGGGAGAGAATGAGAAAGTGGGGGAGACAGTGAGAGAGGGGGGGAGACAGTGAGAGAGGGGGGGGAGAGAGTGAGGGAGGGGGGGAGACAGTGAGAGAGGGGGGGAGACAGTGAGAGAGTGGGGGAGACAGTGAGAGAGGTGGGGAGACAGTGAGAGAGGTGGGGAGACAGTGAGAGAGGGGGGGAGACAGTGAGAGAGGGGGGGAGACAGTGA
Source organism: Isurus oxyrinchus (assembly GCA_026770705.1). Classification (NCBI taxonomy): domain Eukaryota; kingdom Metazoa; phylum Chordata; class Chondrichthyes; order Lamniformes; family Lamnidae; genus Isurus; species Isurus oxyrinchus. The sequence continues at coordinate 24,547 of JANJGN010005174.1, forward strand.
GAGAGGGGGGGAGACAGTGAGAGAGGTGGGGAGACAGTGAGAGAGGGGGGGAGACAGTGAGAGAGCAGGGGAGACAGTGAGGGGGGGGAGTGTGTGAGAGAGGGGAGAGAGAGTGAGAGAGGGGGGAGAGTGAGAGAGGGGGGAGAGTGAGAGAGGGGGGAGAGAGTGAGAGAGTGGGGGAGAGAGTGAGAGAGGGGGGAGAGTGAGAGAGGGGGGGAGACAGTGAGAGAGGGGGGAGACAGTGAGAGAGAGGGTGGAGACAGTGAGAGAGGGGGGGAGACAGTGAGAGAGGGTGGGAGACAGTGAAAGAGGGGGGAGAGAGTGAGAGAGGGGGGAGAGAGTGAGAGAGAGGGGGAGAGAATGAGAGGGGGGAGAGAGTGAGAGAGGGGGAAGACAGTGAGAGAAGGGGGGAGAGAGTGAGAGAGAGGGGGAGAGGGTGAGAGAGGTGGGGAGACCGTGAGAGAGGGGGAGACAGTGAGAGAGGGGGGGAGACAGTGAGAGGGGGGGGAGACAGTGAGAGAGGTGGGGAGACCGTGAGAGAGGAGGGGAGAGATTGAGAGAGTGGGGGGAGAGAGTGAGAGAGGGGGGGGAGAGAGTGAGGGGGGAGAGTGAGAGGGTGGGGGAGAGTGAGGGGGGAGAGAGTGAGAGAGGGGGGAGACAGTGAGAGGGGGGCAGAGAGTGAGAAAGGGGGTAGAGAGTGAGAGAGAGGGGGAGACAGTGAGAGATGGGGGGAGAGAGTGAGAGAGAGGGGGAGACAGTGAGAGAGGGGGGGAGAGAGTCAGAGAGGGGGGAGACAGTGAGAGAGGGGAGAGATTGAGAGAGAGGGGAGAGAGAGTGAGAGAGGTGGGAGACAGTGAGAGAGGGGGGAGACTGTGAGAGAGGGGGGGAGACAGTGAGAGGGGGGAGAGATTGAGAGAGAGGGGAGAGAGTGAGAGAGGGGGAGAGAGTGAGAGAGGGGGAGAGAGTGAGAGAGGGGGGAGAGATTGAGAGTGGGGGCGAGAGATTGAGAGAGGGGGGGAGACAGTGAGAGAGGTGGGGAGACAGTGAGAGAGGGGGGAGACAGTGAAAGGGGGGAGAATGTGAGAGAGGGGGGTAGACAGTGAGAGAGGAGGGAGAGAGTGAGAGAGGGGGGAGAGAGTGAGAGAGGGGGGAGAGAGTGAGAGAGGGGAGAGAGTGAGAGAGGGACTGAGAGAGTGAGAGAGTGGGGGAGACAGTGAGAGAGGTGGGGAGACAGTGAGAGAGGTGGGGAGACAGTGAGAGAGGGG
>JANJGN010005175.1:0-25798 GCA_026770705.1 Isurus oxyrinchus
CAGAGGCAAACAGTGTGAAACAGAGTGAAACAGATGCAAACAGAGTTAGACTGTGTTAAACAGAGGCAAACAGTGTTAAACAGAGGCAAACAGTGTTAAACAGAGGCAAACAGTGATAAACAGAGGCAAACAGTGTTAAACAGAGGCAAACAGAATGAAACAGAGGCAAACACAGTGAAACAGAGGCAAACAGAATGATACAGAGGCAAACAGAGTGAAAGAGAGGCAAACAGAGGCAAACAGATGCAAACAGACTTAAACAGAGGCAAACAGAGTGAAACAGAGTTAAACAGAGGCAAACAGAGGGAAACAGAATAAACAGAGTGAAACAGACTGAAACAGAGGCAATCAGAGTGAGACAAAGTTAAACAGAGTGAAACAGAGTTAAACAGAGGCAAAAAGAGTGAAACAGAGGCAAACAGAGTGAAACAGAGGCAAACAGAATGAAACAGAGGCAAACAGAGGGTAACAGAGGCAAACAGATTGAAACGGAGTGAAACAGAGTGAAACAGAGGCAAACAGAGTGAAACAGAGGCAAACAGAGTGAAACAGAGGCAAACAGAGTTAAACAGAGGCAAACAGGGTTAAACAGAGGCAAACAGGGTTAAACAGAGGCAAACAGGGTTAAACAGAGGCAAAAAGGGTTAAACAGAGGCAATCAGAGTTAAACAGAGGCAAACAGAATTAAACAGAGGCAAACAGAGTGAAACAGAGGCAAACAGAGTGAAACAGAGGCAAACAGAGTGAAACAGAGGCAAACAGAGTGTAACAGAGGCAAACAGATTGAAACGGAGTGAAACAGAGTGAAACAGAGGCAAACAGAGTGAAACAGAGGCAAACTGAGTTAAACAGAGGCAAACAGAATGAAACAGAGGCAATCAGGGTTAAACAGAGGCTAACAGGGTTAAACAGAGGCAAACAGGGTTAAACAGAGGCAAACAGGTTTAAACAGAGGCAATCAGAGTTAAACAGAGGCAAACAGATTTAAACAGAGGCAAACAGAGTTAAACAGAGTTAAACAGAGTTAAACAGAGGCAAACAGGTATAAACCGTGGTAAACAGAGGCAAACAGTGTTAAACAGATGCCAACAGATTTAAACAGAGGCAAACAGAGTTAAACAGTGTTAAACAGAGGCAAACAGGGTTAAACAAAGGCAAACAGGGTTAAACAGTGTTAAACAGAGGCAAAAAGAGTGAAACAGAGTTAAACAGAGTGAAACAAAGTCAAACAGATTTAAACAGTGTTAAACAGAGGTATAAAGTGTTAAACAGTGGCAAACAGTGTTAAACAGAGGCAAACAGAGGCAAACAGACTTAAACAGAGACAAACAGAGGCAAACAGAGTGAAACAGAGGCAAACAGAGCGAAACAGAAGCAGGCAGACTCAAACAGAGGCAAACAGAGTGAAACAGAGGCAAACAGTGTGAAACAGAGTGAAACAGAGGCAAACAGAGTTAGACAGTGTTAAACAGAGGCAAACAGTGTTAAACAGAGGCAAACAGTGTTAAACAGAGGCAAACAGTGATAAACAGAGGCAAACAGTGTTAAACAGAGGCAAACAGGGTTAAACAGAGGCAAACACAGTGAAACAGAGGCAAACAGAATGATACAGAGGCAAACAGAGTGAAAGAGAGGCAAACAGAGGCAAACAGATGCAAACAGACTTAAACAGAGGCAAACAGAGTGAAACAGAGTTAAACAGAGGCAAACAGAGGGAAACAGAATAAACAGAGTGAAACAGACTGAAACAGAGGCAATCAGAGTGTGACAAAGTTAAACAGAGTGAAACAGAGTTAAACAGAGGCAAAAAGAGTGAAACAGAGGCAAACAGAGTGAAACAGAGGCAAACAGAATGAAACAGAGGCAAACAGAGGGTAACAGAGGCAAACAGATTGAAACGGAGTGAAACAGAGTGAAACAGAGGCAAACAGAGTGAAACAGAGGCAAACAGAGTGAAACAGAGGCAAACAGAGTTAAACAGAGGCAAACAGGGTTAAACAGAGGCAAACAGGGTTAAACAGAGGCAAACAGGGTTAAACAGAGGCAGTCAGAGTTAAACAGAGGCAAACAGAATTAAACAGAGGCAAACAGAGTGAAACAGAGGCAAACAGAGTGAAACAGAGGCAAACAGAGTGTAACAGAGGCAACCAGATTGAAACGGAGTGAAACAGAGTGAAACAGAGGCAAACAGAGTGAAACAGAGGCAAACAGAGTGAAACAGAGGCAAACAGAGTTAAACAGAGGCAAACAGGATTAAACAGAGGCAATCAGGGTTAAACAGAGGCAAACAGGGTTAAACAGATGCAAACAGGGTTAAACAGAGACAAACAGGTTTAAACAGAGGCAATCAGAGTTAAACAGAGGCAAACAGATTTAAACAGAGGCAAACTGAGTTAAACAGAGTTAAACAGAGTTAAACAGAGGCAAACAGGTTTAAACCGTGGTAAACAGAGGCAAACAGTGTTAAAAAGATGCCAAAAGAGTTAAACAGAGGCAAACAGAGTTAAACAGTGTTAAACAGAGGCAAACAGGGTTAAACAAAGGCAAACAGTTTTAAACAGTGTTAAACAGAGGCATAAAGTGTTAAACAGTGGCAAACAGTGTTAAACAGAGGCAAACAGAGGCAAACAGACTTAAACAGAGACAAACAGAGGCAAACTGAGGCAAACAGAGGCAAACAGAGTGAAACAGAGGCAGGCAGAGTGAAACAGAGGCAAACAGAGTGAAACAGAGGCAAACAGTGTGAAACAGAGTGAAACAGAGGCAACATAGTTAGACAGTGTTAAACAGAGGCAAACAGTGTTAAACAGAGGCAAACAGTGTTAAACAGAGGCAAACAGTGATAAACAGAGGCAAACAGTGTTAAACAGAGGCAAACAGGGTTAAACAGAGGCAACCACAGTGAAACAGTGGCAAACAGAATGATACAGAGGCAAACAGAGTGAAACAGTGGCAAACAGAGGCAAACAGATGCAAACAGACTCAAACAGAGGCAAACATAGTGAAACAGAGTTAATCAGAGGCAAACAGAGGGAAACAGAATAAACAGAGTGAAACAGACTGAAACAGAGGCAATCAGAGTGAGACAAAGTTAAACAGAGTGAAACAGAGTTAAACAGAGGCAAAAAGAGTGAAACAGAGGCAAACAGAGTGAAACAGAGGCAAACAGGGTTAAACAGAGGCAAACAGGGTTAAACAGAGGCAAACAGGTTTAAACAGAGGCAATCAGAGTTAAACAGAGGCAAACAGATTTAAACAGAGGCAAACAGAGTTAAACAGAGTTAAACAGAGTTAAACAGAGGCAAACAGGTTTAAACTGTGGTAAACAGAGGCAAACAGTGTTAAAAAGATGCCAACAGAGTTAAACAGAGGCAAACAGAGTTAAACAGTGTTAAACAGAGGCAAACAGGGTTAAACAAAGGCAAACAGGGTTAAACAGTGTTAAACAGAGGCAAAAAGAGTGAAACAGAGTTAAACAGAGTGAAACAAAGGCAAACAGATTTAAACAGTTTTAAACAGAGGCATAAAGTGTTAAACAGTGGCAAACAGTTTTAAACAGAGGCAAACAGAGGCAAACAGACTTAAACAGAGACAAACAGAGGCAAACAGAGGCAAACAGAGCGAAACAGAGGCAGGCAGACTGAAACAGAGGCAAACAGAGTGAAACAGAGGCAAACAGTGTGAAACAGAGTGAAACAGAGGCAACAGAGTTAGACAGTGTTAAACAGAGGCAAGCAGTGTTAAACAGAGGCAAACAGTGATAAACAGAGGCAAACAGTGTTAAACAGAGGCAAACAGGGTTAAACAGAGGCAAACACAGTGAAACAGAGGCAAACAGAATGATACAGAGGCAAACAGAGTGAAAGAGAGGCAAACAGAGGCAAACAGATGCAAACAGACTTAAACAGAGGCAAACAGAGTGAAACAGAGTTAAACAGAGGCAAACAGAGGGAAACAGAATAAACAGAGTGAAACAGACTGAAACAGAGGCAATCAGAGTGAGACAAAGTTAAACAGAGTGAAACAGAGTTAAACAGAGGCAAAAAGAGTGAAACAGAGGCAAACAGAGTGAAACAGAGGCAAACAGAATGAAACAGAGGCAAACAGAGGGTAACAGAGGCAAACAGATTGAAACGGAGTGAAACAGAGGCAAACAGAGGCAAACAGAGTGAAACAGAGGCAAACAGAGTGAAACAGAGGCAAACAGAGTTAAACAGAGGCAAACAGGGTTAAACAGAGGCAAACAGGGTTAAACAGAGGCAAACAGGGTTAAACAGAGGCAAACAGGGTTAAACAGAGGCAATCAGAGTTAAACAGAGGCAAACAGTATTAAACAGAGGCAAACAGAGTGAAACAGAGGCAAACAGAGTGAAACAGAGGCAAACAGAGTGAAACAGAGGCAAACAGAGTGGTAACAGAGGCAAACAGATTGAAACGGAGTGAAACAGAGTGAAACAGAGGCAAACAGAGTGAAACAGAGGCAAACAGAGTTAAACAGAGGCAAACAGGATTAAACAGAGGCAATCAGGGTTAAATAGAGGCAAACAGCGTTAAGCAGAGGCAAACAGGGTTAAACAGAGGCAAACAGGTTTAAACAAAGGTAATCAGAGTTAAACAGAGGCAAACAGATTTAAACAGAGGCAAACAGAGTTAAACAGAGTTAAACAGAGTTAAACAGAGGCAAACAGGTTTAAACCGTGGTAAACAGAGTTAAACAGTGTTAAACAGATGCAAACAGTGTTAAACAGAGGCAAACAGAGTTAAACAGAGGCAAACAGGGTTAAACAGAGGCAAACAGGGTTAAACAGAGGCAAGCAGGGTTAAACAGGGTTAAACAGAGGCAAACAGGGTTAAACAGGGTTAAGCAGAGGCCAGCAGGGATAAACAGTTTTAGGCAGAGGCAAGCAGATTTAAACAGAGGTTAAGCAGTGTTAAAAAGAGGGAAAAAGTGTTAAACAGAGGCAAACCGGGTTAAACAGAGGCAAACAGGGTTAAACAGAGGCAAACAGGGTTAAACAGAGGCATACAGAGTTAAACAGAGTTAAACAGATTTAAACAGAGTTAAACAGAGTTAAACAGAGTTAAACAGAGGCAAACAGTGTTAAACCGTGGTTAACTGAGGCAAACAGGGTTAAACAGAGGCAAACAGGGTTAAACAGAGGCAAAAAGGGTTAAACAGAGGCAAATAGTATTAAACAGAGGGAAAAAGTGTTAAACAGAGGCAAACAGATTTAAACAGAGGCAAACAGTGTTAAACAGGGTTAAACAGAGGCAAACAGGGTTAAACAGTGTTAAACAGAGGCAAACAGGGTTAAACAGTGTTAAACAGCGGCAAGCAGAGGCAAGCAGAGGCAAGCAGAGGCAAACAGAGGCACACAGAGGCAAACAGAGGCAAACAGTGTTAAACAGTGTTAAAAAGAGGCAAACAGTGTTAAACAGAGGCAAACAGAGTTGAACAGAGGCAAACAGAGTTAAACAGAGGCTAACAGAGTCAAACAGTGTTAAACAGAGGCAAACAGTGTTAAACAGAGGCAAACAGAGTTAAACAGAGGCAAACAGACTGAAACAGAGGCTAACAGATTCTAACAGTGTTAAACAGAGGCAAACAGTGTTAAACAGAGTCAAACAGTGTTAAACAGAGGCAAACAGTGATAAACAGAGGCAAATAGTGTTAAACAGAGGCAAACAGGGTTAAACAGAGGTAAACACAGTGAAACAGAGGCAAACAGAATGATACAGAGGCAAACAGAGTGAAAGAGAGGCAAACAGAGGCAAACAAATGCAAACAGAGTGAAACAGAGGCAAACAGAGTGAAACAGAGTTAAACAGAGGCAAACAGAGGGAAACAGAATAAACAGAGTGAAACAGACTGAAACAGAGGCAATCAGAGTGAGACAAAGTGAAACAGAGTGAAACAGAGTTAAACAGAGGCAAAAAGAGTGAAACAGAGGCAAACAGAGTGAAACAGAGGCAAACAGAATGAAACAGAGGCAAACAGAGGGTAACAGAGGCAAACAGATTGAAACGGAATAAAACAGAGGCAAACAGAGTGAAACAGAGGCAAACAGAGTGAAACAGAGGCAAAACAGAGTTAAACAGAGGCAAACAGGGTTAAACAGAGGCAAACAGGGTTAAACAGAGGCATACAGAGTTAAACAGAGTTAAACAGATTTAAACAGAGTTAAACAGAGTTAAACAGAGTTAAACAGAGGCAAACAGTGTTAAACCGTGGTTAACTGAGGCAAACAGGGTTAAACAGAGGCAAACAGGGTTAAACAGAGGCAAAAAGGGTTAAACAGAGGCAAATAGTATTAAACAGAGGCAAAAAGTGTTAAACAGAGGCAAACAGATTTAAACAGAGGCAAACAGTGTTAAACAGAGGCAAACAGTCTTAAACAGGGTTAAACAGAGGCAAACAGGGTTAAACAGTGTTAAACAGAGGCAAACAGGGTTAAACAGTGTTAAACAGCGGCAAGCAGAGGCAAGCAGAGGCAAGCAGAGGCAAACAGAGGCACACAGAGGCAAACAGAGGCAAACAGTGTTAAACAGTGTTAAACAGAGGCAAACAGTGTTAAACAGAGGCAAACAGAGTTGAACAGAGGCAAACAGAGTTAAACAGAGGCTAACAGAGTCAAACAGTGTTAAACAGAGGCAAACAGTGTTAAACAGAGGCAAACAGAGTTAAACAGAGGCAAACAGACTGAAACAGAGGCTAACAGAGTCTAACAGTGTTAAACAGAGGCAAACAGTGTTAAACAGAGTCAAACAGTGTTAAACAGAGGCAAACAGTGATAAACAGAGGCAAACAGTGTTAAACAGAGGCAAACAGGGTTAAACAGAGGTAAACACAGTGAAACAGAGGCAAACAGAATGATACAGAGGCAAACAGAGTGAAAGAGAGGCAAACAGAGGCAAACAAATGCAAACAGAGTGAAACAGAGGCAAACAGAGTGAAACAGAGTTAAACAGAGGCAAACAGAGGGAAACAGAATAAACAGAGTGAAACAGACTGAAACAGAGGCAATCAGCGTGAGACAAAGTGAAACAGAGTGAAACAGAGTTAAACAGAGGCAAAAAGAGTGAAACAGAGGCAAACAGAGTGAAACAGAGGCAAACAGAATGAAACAGAGGCAAACAGAGGGTAACAGAGGCAAACAGATTGAAACGGAGTGAAACAGAGGCAAACAGAGTGAAACAGAGGCAAACAGAGTGAAACAGAGGCAAAACAGAGTTAAACAGAGGCAAACAGGGTTAAACAGAGGCAAACAGAGTGAAACAGAGGCAAACAGAGTTAAACAGAGGCAAACAGGATTAAACAGAGGCAATCAGGGTTAAACAGAGGCAAACAGGGTTAAACAGAGGCAAACAGGGTTAAACAGAGGCAAACAGGTTTAAACAGAGGCAATCAGAGTGAAACAGAGGCAAGCAGATTTAAACAGAGGCAAACAGAGTTAAACAGAGTTAAACAGAGGCAAACAGGTTTAAACCGTGGTAAACAGAGGCAAACAGTGTTAAACAGATGCCAACAGAGTTAAACAGAGGCAAACAGAGTTAAACAGTGTTAAACAGAGGCAAACAGGGTTAAACAAAGGCAAACAAGGTTAAACAGTGTTAATCAGAGCCAAAAAGAGTGAAACAGAGTTAAACAGAGTGAAACAAAGGCAAACAGATTTAAACAGTGTTAAACAGAGGCATAAAGTGTTAAACAGTGGCAAACAGTGTTAAACAGAGGCAAACAGAGGCAAACAGACTTAAACAGAGACAAACAGAGGCAAACAGAGTGAAACAGAGGCAAACAGAGCGAAACAGAGGCAGGCAGACTGAAACAGAGGCAAACAGAGTGAAACAGAGGCAAACAGTGTGAAACAGAGTGAAACAGAGGAAACAGAGTTAGACAGTGTTAAACAGAGGCAAACAGCGTTAAACAGAGGCAAACAGTGTTAAACAGAGGCAAACAGTGATAAACAGAGGCAAACACTGTTAAACAGAGGCAAACAGGGTTAAACAGAGGCAAACACAGTGAAACAGAGGCAAACAGAGTGAAACAGAGGCAAACAGAGTGAAACAGAGGCAAACAGAGGCAAACAGATGCAAACAGACTTAAACAGAGGCAAACAGAGTGAAACAGAGTTAAACAGAGGCAAACAGAGGGAAACAGAATAAACAGAGTGAAACAGACTGAAACAGAGGCAATCAGAGTGAGACAAAGTTAAACAGAGTGAAACAGAGTTAAACAGAGGCAAAAAGAGTGAAACAGAGGCAAACAGAGTGAAACAGAGGCAAACAGAATGAAACAGAGGCAAACAGAGGGTAACAGAGGCAAACAGATTGAAACGGAGTGAAACAGAGTGAAACAGAGGCAAACAGAGTGAAACAGAGGCAAACAGGGTTAAACAGAGGCAAACAGGGTTAAACAGAGGCAAACAGGGTTAAACAGAGGCAAACAGGGTTAAACAGAGGCAATCAGAGTTAAACAGAGGCAAACAGAATTAAACAGAGACAAACAGAGTGAAACAGAGGCAAACAGAGTGAAACAGAGGCAAACAGAGTGAAACAGAGGCAAACAGAGTGTAATAGCGGCAAACAGATTGAAACGGAGTGAAACAGAGTGAAACAGAGGCAAACAGAGTGAAACAGAGGCAAACAGAGTTAAACAGAGGCAAACAGGATTAAACAGAGGCAATCAGGGTTAAATAGAGGCAAACAGCGTTAAACAGAGGCAAACAGGGTTAAACAGAGGCAAACAGGTTTAAACAGAGGCAATCAGAGTGAAACAGAGGCAAACAGATTTAAACAGAGGCAAACAGAGTTAAAAAGAGTTAAACAGAGTTAAACAGAGGCAAACAGGTTTACACCGTGGTAAACAGAGGCAAACAGTGTTAAACAGATGCCAACATAGTTAAACAGAGGCAAACAGAGTTAAACAGTGTTAAACAGAGGCAAACAGTGTTAAACAGAGGCAAACAGAGTTAAACAGAGGCAAACAGGGTTAAACAGAGGCAAACAGGGTTAAAGAGAGGCAAGCAGGGTTAAACAGGGTTAAACAGACACACAGGGTTAAACAGGGTTAAACAGAGGCCAGCAGGGATAAACAGTTTTAGGCAGAGGCAAGCAGATTTAAACAGCGGTTAAGCAGTGTTAAAGAGAGGGAAAAAGTGTTAAACAGAGGCAAACCGGGTTAAACAGAGGCAATCAGGGTTAAACAGAGGCAAACAGGGTTAAACAGAGGCATACAGAGTTAAACAGAGTTAAACAGATTCAAACAGAGTTAAACAGAGTTAAACAGAGTTAAACAGAGGCAAACAGTGTTAAACCGTGGTTAACTGAGGCAAACAGGGTTAAACAGAGGCAAACAGGGTTAAACAGAGGCAAAAAGGGTTGAACAGAGGCAAATAGTATTAAACAGAGGCAAAAACTGTTAAACAGAGGCAAACAGTGTTAAACAGAGGCAAACAGTGTTAAACAGAGGCAAACAGTCTTAAACAGGGTTAAACAGAGGCAAACAGGGTTAAACAGAGACAAACAGAGGCAAACAGAGTGAAACAGAGGCAAACAGAGCGAAACAGAGGCAGGCAGACTGAAACAGAGGCAAACAGAGTGAAACAGAGGCAAACAGTGTGAAACAGAGTGAAACAGAGGAAACAGAGTTAGACAGTGTTAAACAGAGGCAAACAGCGTTAAACAGAGGCAAACAGTGTTAAACAGAGGCAAACAGTGATAAACAGAGGCAAACAGTGTTAAACAGAGGCAAACAGGGTTAAACAGAGGCAAACACAGTGAAACAGAGGCAAACAGAGTGAAACAGAGGCAAACAGAGTGAAACAGAGGCAAACAGAGGTAAACAGATGCAAACAGACTTAAACAGAGGCAAACAGAGTGAAACAGAGTTAAACAGAGGCAAAAAGAGTGAAACAGAGGCAAACAGAGTGAAACAGAGGCAAACAGAATGAAACAGAGGCAAACAGAGGGTAACAGAGGCAAACAGATTGAAACGGAGTGAAACAGAGTGAAACAGAGGCAAACAGAGTGAAACAGAGGCAAACAGGGTTAAACAGAGGCAAACAGGGTTAAACAGAGGCAAACAGGGTTAAACAGAGGCAAACAGGGTTAAACAGAGGCAATCAGAGTTAAACAGAGGCAAACAGAATTAAACAGAGACAAACAGAGTGAAACAGAGGCAAACAGAGTGAAACAGAGGCAAACAGAGTGAAACAGAGGCAAACAGAGTGTAATAGCGGCAAACAGATTGAAACGGAGTGAAACAGAGTGAAACAGAGGCAAACAGAGTGAAACAGAGGCAAACAGAGTTAAACAGAGGCAAACAGGATTAAACAGAGGCAATCAGGGTTAAATAGAGGCAAACAGCGTTAAACAGAGGCAAACAGGGTTAAACAGAGGCAAACAGGTTTAAACAGAGGCAATCAGAGTGAAACAGAGGCAAACAGATTTAAACAGAGGCAAACAGAGTTAAAAAGAGTTAAACAGAGTTAAACAGAGGCAAACAGGTTTACACCGTGGTAAACAGAGGCAAACAGTGTTAAACAGATGCCAACATAGTTAAACAGAGGCAAACAGAGTTAAACAGTGTTAAACAGAGGCAAACAGTGTTAAACAGAGGCAAACAGAGTTAAACAGAGGCAAACAGGGTTAAACAGAGGCAAACAGGGTTAAAGAGAGGCAAGCAGGGTTAAACAGGGTTAAACAGACACACAGGGTTAAACAGTGTTAAACAGAGGCCAGCAGGGATAAACAGTTTTAGGCAGAGGCAAGCAGATTTAAACAGAGGTTAAGCAGTGTTAAAGAGAGGGAAAAAGTGTTAAACAGAGGCAAACCGGGTTAAACAGAGGCAATCAGGGTTAAACAGAGGCAAACAGGGTTAAACAGAGGCATACAGAGTTAAACAGAGTTAAACAGATTTAAACAGAGTTAAACAGAGTTAAACAGAGTTAAACAGAGGCAAACAGTGTTAAACCGTGGTTAACTGAGGCAAACAGGGTTAAACAGAGGCAAAAAGGGTTGAACAGAGGCAAAAAGGGTTGAACAGAGGCAAACAGAGTTGAACAGAGGCAAACAGGGTTAAACAGAGGCAAACAGGGTTAAACAGAGGCAAGCAGGGTTAAACAGGGTTAAAAAGAGGCAAACAGGGTTAAACAGGGTTAAGCAGAGGCCAGCAGGGATAAACAGTTTTAGGCAGAGGCAAGCAGATTTAAACAGAGGTTAAGCAGTGTTAAAGAGAGGGAAAAAGTGTTAAACAGAGGCAAACCGGGTTAAACAGAGGCAAACAGGGTTAAACAGAGGCAAACAGGGTTAAACAGAGGCATACAGAGTTAAACAGAGTTAAACAGATTTAAACAGAGTTAAACAGAGTTAAACAGAGTTAAACAGAGGCAAACAGTGTTAAACCGTGGTTAACTGAGGCAAACAGGGTTAAACAGAGGCAAACAGGGTTAAACAGAGGCAAAAAGGGTTAAACAGAGGCAAATAGTATTAAACAGAGGCAAAAAGTGTTAAACAGAGGCAAACAGTGTTAAACAGAGGCATACAGTGTTAAACAGAGGCAAACAGTCTTAAACAGGGTTAAACAGAGGCAAACAGTGTTAAACAGTGTTAAACAGAGGCAAACAGGGTTAAACAGTGTTAAACAGCGGCAAGCAGAGGCAAGCAGAGGCACACAGAGGCAAACAGAGGCAAACAGTGTTAAACAGTATTAAACAGAGGCAAACAGTGTTAAACAGAGGCAAACAGAGTTAAACAGAGGCAAAAAGACTGAAACAGAGGCTAACAGAGTCAAACAGTGTTAAACAGAGGCAAACAGTGTAAAACAGAGGCAAACAGAGTTAAACAGAGGCAAACAGACTGAAACAGTGGCTAACAGAGTCAAACATTGTTAAACAGAGGCAAACAGTGTTAAACAGAGTCAAACAGTGTTAAACAGAGGCAAACAGTGATAAACAGAGCAAACAGTGTTAAACAGAGGCAAACAGGGTTAAACAGAGGCAAACACAGTGAAACAGATGCAAACAGAATGATACAGAGGCAAACACAGTGAAAGAGAGGCAAACAGAGGCAAACAGATGCAAACAGAGTGAAACAGAGGCAAACAGAGTGAAACAGAGTTAAACAGAGGCAAACAGAGGGAAACAGAATAACAAAGTGAAACAGACTGAAACAGAGGCAATCAGAGTGAGACACAGTTAAACAGAGTGAAACAGAGTTAAACAGAGGCAAAAAGAGTGAAACAGAGGCAAACAGAGTGAAACAGAGGCAAACAGAATGAAACAGAGGCAAACAGAGGGTAACAGAGGCAAACAGATTGAAACGGAGTGAAACAGAGTGAAACAGAGGCAAACAGAGTGAAACAGAGGCAAACAGAGTGAAACAGAGGCAAACAGAGTTAAACAGAGGCAAACAGGGTTAAACAGAGGCAAACAGGGTTAAACAGAGGCAAACAGAGTTAAACAGAGGCAAACAGGGTTAAACAGAGGCAATCAGAGTTAAACAGAGGCAAACAGAATTAAACAGAGACAAACAGAGTGAAACAGAGGCAAACAGATTTGAAACAGAGGCAAACAGAGTGAAACAGAGGCAAACAGAGGGTAACAGAGGCAAACAGATTGAAACGGAGTGAAACAGAGTGAAACAGAGGCAAACAGAGTGAAACAGAGGCAAGCAGAGTTAAACAGAGGCAAACAGGATTAAACAGAGGCAATCAGGGTTAAACAGAGGCAAACAGACTTAAACAGAGGCAAACAGGGTTAAACAGAGGCAAACAGGTTTAAACAGAGGCAATCAGAGTTAAACAGAGTCAACAGATTTAAACAGAGGCAAACAGAGTTAAACAGAGTTAAACAGAGGCAAACAGGTTTGAACCGTGGTAAACAGAGGCAAACAGTGTTAAACAGATGCCAACAGAGTTAAACAGAGGCAAACAGAGTTAAACAGTGTTAAACAGAGGCAAACAGGGTTAAACAAAGGCAAACAGGGTTAAACAGTGTTAAACAGAGGCAAAAAGAGTGAAACAGAGTTAAACAGAGTGAAACAAAGGCAAACAGATTTAAACAGTGTTAAACAGAGGCATAAAGTGTTAAACAGTGGCAAACAGTGTTAAACAGAGGCAAACAGAGGCAAACAGACTTAAACAGAGACAAACAGAGGCAAACAGAGTGAAACAGAGGCAAACAGAGCGAAACAGAGGCAGGCAGACTGAAACAGAGGCAAACAGAGTGAAACAGAGGCAAACAGTGTGAAACAGAGTGTAACAGAGGCAACAGAGTTAGACAGTGTTAAACAGAGGCAAACAGTGTTAAACAGAGGCAAACAGTGATAAACAGAGGCAAACAGTGTTAAACAGAGGCAAACAGGGTTAAACAGAGGCAAACAGAGTGAAACAGAGGCAAACAGAGGCAAACAGAGGGAAACAGAATAAACAGAGTGAAACAGACTGAAACAGAGGCAATCAGAGTGAGACAAAGTTAAACAGAGTGAAACAGAGTTAAACAGAGGCAAAAAGAGTGAAACAGAGGCAAACAGAGTGAAACAGAGGCAAACAGAATGAAACAGAGGCAACAGAGGGTAACAGAGGCAAACAGATTGAAACGGAGTGAAACAGAGTGAAACAGAGGCAAACAGAGTGAAACAGAGGCAAACAGGGTTAAACAGAGGCAAACAGGGTTAAACAGAGGCAAACAGGGTTAAACAGAGGCAAACAGGGTTAAACAGAGGCAATCAGAGTTAAACAGAGGCAAACAGAATTAAACTGAGGCAAACAGAGTGAAACAGAGGCAAACAGAGTGAAACAGAGGCAAACAGAGTGAAACAGAGGCAAACAGAGTGTAACAGAGGCAAACAGATTGAAACGGAGTGAAACAGACTGAAACAGAGGCAAACAGAGTGAAACAGAGGCAAACAGATTTAAACAGAGGCAAACAGAGTGAAACAGAGGCAAACAGAATGAAACAGAGGCAAACAGAGGGTAACAGAGGCAAACAGATTGAAACGGAGTGAAACAGAGGCAAACAGAGTGAAACAGAGGCAAACAGAGTGAAACAGAGGCAAAACAGAGTTAAACAGAGGCAAACAGGGTTAAACAGAGGCAAACAGGGTTAAACAGAGGCAAACAGAGTTAAACAGAGGCAAACAGGGTTAAACAGAGGCAATCAGAGTTAAACAGAGGCAAACAGAATTAAACAGAGACAAACAGAGTGAAACAGAGGCAAACAGATTTGAATCAGAGGCAAACAGAGTGAAACAGAGGCAAACAGAGGGTAACAGAGGCAAACAGATTGAAACGGAGTGAAACAGAGGCAAACAGAGTGAAACAGAAGCAAACAGAGTTAAACAGAGGCAAACAGGATTAAACAGAGGCAATCAGGGTTAAACAGAGGCAAACAGGGTTAAACAGAGGCAAACAGGGTTAAACAGAGGCAAACAGGTTTAAACAGAGGCAATCAGAGTTAAACAGAGGCAAACAGATTTAAACAGAGGCAAACAGAGTTAAACAGAGTTAAACAGAGGCAAACAGGTTTAAACCGTGGTAAACAGAGGCAAACAGTGTTAAACAGATGTAACAGAGTTAAACAGAGGCAAACAGAGTTAAACAGTGTTAAACAGAGGCAAACAGGGTTAAACAAAGGCAAACAAGGTTAAACAGTGTTAATCAGAGGCAAAAAGAGTGAAACAGAGTTAAACAGAGTGAAACAATGGCAAACAGATTTAAACAGTGTTAAACAGAGGCATAAAGTGTTAAACAGTGGCAAACAGTGTTAAACAGAGGCAAACAGAGGCAAACAGACTTAAACAGAGACAAACAGAGGCAAACAGAGTGAAACAGAGGCAAACAGAGCGAAACAGAGGCAGGCAGAGTGAAACAGAGGCAAACAGAGTGAAACAGAGGCAAACAGTGTGAAACAGAGTGAAACAGAGGCAACAGAGTTAGACAGTGTTAAACAGAGGCAAACAGTGTTAAACAGAGGCAAACAGTGTTAAACAGAGGCAAACAGTGATAAACAGAGGCAAACAGTGTTAAACAGAGGCAAACAGGGTTAAACAGAGGCAAACACAGTGAAACAGAGGCAAACAGAGTGAAACAGAGGCAAACAGAGTGAAACAGAGGCAAACAGAGGCAAACAGATGCAAACAGACTTAAACAGAGGCAAACAGAGTGAAACAGAGTTAAACAGAGGCAAACAGAGGGAAACAGAATAAACAGAGTGAAACAGACTGAAACAGAGGCAATCAGAGTGAGACAAAGTTAAACAGAGTGAAACAGAGTTAAACAGAGGCAAAAATAGTGAAACAGAGGCAAACAGAGTGAAACAGAGGCAAACAGAATGAAACAGAGGCAAACAGAGGGTAACAGAGGCAAACAGATTGAAACGGAGTGAAACAGAATGAAACAGAGGCAAACAGAGTGAAACAGAGGCAAACAGGGTTAAACAGAGGCAAACAGGCTTAAACAGAGGCAAACAGGGTTAAACAGAGGCAAACAGGGTTAAACAGAGGCAATCAGAGTTAAACAGAGGCAAACAGAATTAAACAGAGGCAAACAGAGTGAAACAGAGGCAAACAGAGTGAAACAGAGGCAAACAGAGTGAAACAGAGGCAAACAGAGTGTAATAGCGGCAAACAGATTGAAACGGAGTGAAACAGAGTGAAACAGAGGCAAACAGAGTGAAACAGAGGCAAACAGAGTTAAACAGAGGCAAACAGGATTAAACAGAGGCAATCAGGGTTAAATAGAGGCAAACAGCGTTAAACAGAGGCAAACAGGGTTAAACAGAGGCAAACAGGTTTAAACAGAGGCAATCAGAGTGAAACAGAGGCAAACAGATTTAAACAGAGGCAAACAGAGTTAAACAGAGTTAAACAGAGTTAAACAGAGGCAAACAGGTTTACACCGTGGTAAACAGAGGCAAACAGTGTTAAACAGATGCCAACATAGTTAAACAGAGGCAAACAGAGTTAAACAGTGTTAAACAGAGGCAAACAGTGTTAAACAGAGGCAAACAGAGTTAAACAGAGGCAAACAGGGTTAAACAGAGGCAAACAGGGTTAAACAGAGGCAAGCAGGGTTAAACAGGGTTAAACAGACACACAGGGTTAAACAGGGTTAAACAGAGGCCAGCAGGGATAAACAGTTTTAGGCAGAGGCAAGCAGATTTAAACAGAGGTTAAGCAGTGTTAAAGAGAGGGATAAAGTGTTAAACAGAGGCAAACCGGGTTAAACAGAGGCAATCAGGGTTAAACAGAGGCAAACAGGGTTAAACAGAGGCATACAGAGTTAAACAGAGACAAACAGAGTGAAACAGAGGCAAACAGATTTGAATCAGAGGCAAACAGAGTGAAACAGAGGCAAACAGAGGGTAACAGAGGCAAACAGATTGAAACGGAGTGAAACAGAGGCAAACAGAGTGAAACAGAGGCAAACAGAGTTAAACAGAGGCAAACAGGATTAAACAGAGGCAATCAGGGTTAAACAGAGGCAAACAGGGTTAAACAGAGGCAAACAGGGTTAAACAGAGGCAAACAGGTTTAAACAGAGGCAATCAGAGTTAAACAGAGGCAAACAGATTTAAACAGAGGCAAACAGAGTTAAACAGAGTTAAACAGAGGCAAACAGGTTTAAACCGTGGTAAACAGAGGCAAACAGTGTTAAACAGATGTAACAGAGTTAAACAGAGGCAAACAGAGTTAAACAGTGTTAAACAGAGGCAAACAGGGTTAAACAAAGGCAAACAAGGTTAAACAGTGTTAATCAGAGGCAAAAAGAGTGAAACAGAGTTAAACAGAGTGAAACAATGGCAAACAGATTTAAACAGTGTTAAACAGAGGCATAAAGTGTTAAACAGTGGCAAACAGTGTTAAACAGAGGCAAACAGAGGCAAACAGACTTAAACAGAGACAAACAGAGGCAAACAGAGTGAAACAGAGGCAAACAGAGCGAAACAGAGGCAGGCAGAGTGAAACAGAGGCAAACAGAGTGAAACAGAGGCAAACAGTGTGAAACAGAGTGAAACAGAGGCAACAGAGTTAGACAGTGTTAAACAGAGGCAAACAGTGTTAAACAGAGGCAAACAGTGTTAAACAGAGGCAAACAGTGATAAACAGAGGCAAACAGTGTTAAACAGAGGCAAACAGGGTTAAACAGAGGCAAACACAGTGAAACAGAGGCAAACAGAGTGAAACAGAGGCAAACAGAGTGAAACAGAGGCAAACAGAGGCAAACAGATGCAAACAGACTTAAACAGAGGCAAACAGAGTGAAACAGAGTTAAACAGAGGCAAACAGAGGGAAACAGAATAAACAGAGTGAAACAGACTGAAACAGAGGCAATCAGAGTGAGACAAAGTTAAACAGAGTGAAACAGAGTTAAACAGAGGCAAAAATAGTGAAACAGAGGCAAACAGAGTGAAACAGAGGCAAACAGAATGAAACAGAGGCAAACAGAGGGTAACAGAGGCAAACAGATTGAAACGGAGTGAAACAGAATGAAACAGAGGCAAACAGAGTGAAACAGAGGCAAACAGGGTTAAACAGAGGCAAACAGGCTTAAACAGAGGCAAACAGGGTTAAACAGAGGCAAACAGGGTTAAACAGAGGCAATCAGAGTTAAACAGAGGCAAACAGAATTAAACAGAGGCAAACAGAGTGAAACAGAGGCAAACAGAGTGAAACAGAGGCAAACAGAGTGAAACAGAGGCAAACAGAGTGTAATAGCGGCAAACAGATTGAAACGGAGTGAAACAGAGTGAAACAGAGGCAAACAGAGTGAAACAGAGGCAAACAGAGTTAAACAGAGGCAAACAGGATTAAACAGAGGCAATCAGGGTTAAATAGAGGCAAACAGCGTTAAACAGAGGCAAACAGGGTTAAACAGAGGCAAACAGGTTTAAACAGAGGCAATCAGAGTGAAACAGAGGCAAACAGATTTAAACAGAGGCAAACAGAGTTAAACAGAGTTAAACAGAGTTAAACAGAGGCAAACAGGTTTACACCGTGGTAAACAGAGGCAAACAGTGTTAAACAGATGCCAACATAGTTAAACAGAGGCAAACAGAGTTAAACAGTGTTAAACAGAGGCAAACAGTGTTAAACAGAGGCAAACAGAGTTAAACAGAGGCAAACAGGGTTAAACAGAGGCAAACAGGGTTAAACAGAGGCAAGCAGGGTTAAACAGGGTTAAACAGACACACAGGGTTAAACAGGGTTAAACAGAGGCCAGCAGGGATAAACAGTTTTAGGCAGAGGCAAGCAGATTTAAACAGAGGTTAAGCAGTGTTAAAGAGAGGGATAAAGTGTTAAACAGAGGCAAACCGGGTTAAACAGAGGCAATCAGGGTTAAACAGAGGCAAACAGGGTTAAACAGAGGCATACAGAGTTAAACAGAGTTAAACAGATTTAAACAGAGTTAAACAGAGTTAAACAGAGTTAAACAGAGGCAAACAGTGTTAAACCGTGGTTAACTGAGGCAAACAGGGTTAAACAGAGGCAAACAGGGTTAAACAGAGCCAAAAAGGGTTGAACAGAGGCAAATAGTATTAAACAGAGGCAAAAAGTGTTAAACAGAGGCAAACAGTGTTAAACAGAGGCAAACAGTGTTAAACAGAGGCAAACAGTGTTAAACAGGGTTAAACAGAGGCAAACAGGGTTAAACAGTGTTAAACAGAGGCAAACAGGGTTAAACAGTGTTAAACAGCGGCAAGCAGAGGCAAGCAGAGGCAAGCAGAGGCAAACAGAGGCACACAGAGGCAAACAGAGGCAAACAGTGTTAAACAGTATTAAACAGAGGCAAACAGTGTTAAACAGAGGCAAACAGAGTTAAACAGAGGCAAACAGACTGAAACAGAGGCTAACAGAGTCAAACAGTGTTAAACAGAGGCAAACAGTGTTAAACAGAGGCAAACAGATTTAAACAGAGGCAAACAGAGTTAAACAGAGGCAAACAGTGTTAAACATAGGCAAACAGGGTTAAACAGAGGCAAACAGGGTTAAACAGAGGCAATCAGAGTTAAACAGAGGCAAACAGAATTAAACAGAGGCAAACAGAGTGAAACAGAGGCAAACAGAGTGAAACAGAGGCAAACAGAGTGACACAGAGGCAAACAGAGTGTAACAGAGGCAAACAGTTTGAAACGGAGTGAAACAGAGTGAAACAGAGGCAAACAGAGTGAAACAGAGGCAAACAGATTTAAACAGATGCAAACAGGATTAAACAGAGGCAATCAGGGTTAAATAGAGGCAAAGAGCGTTAAACAGAGGCAAACAGGGTTAAACAGAGGCAAACAGAGTTGAACAGAGGCAAACAGGGTTAAACAGAGGCAAACAGGGTTAAACAGAGGCAAGCAGGGTTAAACAGGGTTAAAAAGAGGCAAACAGGGTTAAACAGGGTTAAGCAGAGGCCAGCAGGGATAAACAGTTTTAGGCAGAGGCAAGCAGATTTAAACGGAGGTTAAGCAGTGTTAAAGAGAGGGAAAAAGTGTTAAACAGAGGCAAACCGGGTTAAACAGAGGCAAACAGGGTTAAACAGAGGCAAACAGGGTTAAACAGAGGCATACAGAGTTAAACAGAGTTAAACAGATTTAAACAGAGTTAAACAGAGTTAAACAGAGTTAAACAGAGGCAAACAGTGTTAAACCGTGGTTAACTGAGGCAAACAGGGTTAAACAGAGGCA
Organism: Isurus oxyrinchus; assembly: GCA_026770705.1. NCBI lineage: Eukaryota > Metazoa > Chordata > Chondrichthyes > Lamniformes > Lamnidae > Isurus > Isurus oxyrinchus. Next base: position 19,671 of record JANJGN010005175.1, read on the forward strand.
AACAGGGTTAAACAGAGGCAAAAAGGGTTAAACAGAGGCAAATAGTATTAAACAGAGGCAAAAAGTGTTAAACAGAGGCAAACAGTGTTAAACAGAGGCAAACAGTGTTAAACAGAGGCAAACAGTCTTAAACAGGGTTAAACAGAGGCAAACAGTGTTAAACAGTGTTAAACAGAGGCAAACAGGGTTAAACAGTGTTAAACAGCGGCAAGCAGAGGCAAGCAGAGGCACACAGAGGCAAACAGAGGCAAACAGTGTTAAACAGTATTAAACAGAGGCAAACAGTGTTAAACAGAGGCAAACAGAGTTAAACAGAGGCAAACAGACTGAAACAGAGGCTAACAGAGTCAAACAGTGTTAAACAGAGGCAAACAGTGTAAAACAGAGGCAAACAGAGTTAAACAGAGGCAAACAGACTGAAACAGAGGCTAACAGAGTCAAACAGTGTTAAACAGAGGCAAACAGTGTTAAACAGAGTCAAACAGTGTTAAACAGAGGCAAACAGTGATAAACAGAGGCAAACAGTGTTAAACAGAGGCAAACAGGGTTAAACAGAGGCAAACACAGTGAAACAGATGCAAACAGAATGATACAGAGGCAAACACAGTGAAAGAGAGGCAAACAGAGGCAAACAGATGCAAACAGAGTGAAACAGAGGCAAACAGAGTGAAACAGAGTTAAACAGAGGCAAACAGAGGGAAACAGAATTAACAAAGTGAAACAGACTGAAACAGAGGCAATCAGAGTGAGACAAAGTTAAACAGAGTGAAACAGAGTTAAACAGAGGCAAAAAGAGTGAAACAGAGGCAAACAGAGTGAAACAGAGGCAAACAGAATGAAACAGAGGCAAACAGAGGGTAACAGAGGCAAACAGATTGAAACGGAGTGAAACAGAGTGAAACAGAGGCAAACAGAGTGAAACAGAGGCAAACAGAGTGAAACAGAGGCAAACAGAGTTAAACAGAGGCAAACAGGGTTAAACAGAGGCAAACAGGGTTAAACAGAGGCAAACAGAGTTAAACAGAGGCAAACAGGGTTAAACAGAGGCAATCAGAGTTAAACAGAGGCAAACAGAATTAAACAGAGACAAACAGAGTGAAACAGAGGCAAACAGATTTGAAACAGAGGCAAACAGAGTGAAACAGATGCAAACAGAGGGTAACAGAGGCAAACAGATTGAAACGGAGTGAAACAGAGTGAAACAGAGGCAAACAGAGTGAAACAGAGGCAAGCAGAGTTAAACAGAGGCAAACAGGATTAAACAGAGGCAATCAGGGTTAAACAGAGGCAAACAGGGTTAAACAGAGGCAAAAAGGGTTAAACCGAGGCAAACAGCTTTAAACAGAGGCAATCAGAGTTAAACAGAGGCAAACAGATTTAAACAGAGGCAAACAGAGTTAAACAGAGTTAAACAGAGGCAAACAGGTTTGAACCGTGGTAAACAGAGGCAAACAGTGTTAAACAGATGCCAACAGAGTTAAACAGAGGCAAACAGAGTTAAACAGTGTTAAACAGAGGCAAACAGGGTTAAACAAAGGCAAATAGGGTTAAACAGTGTTAAACAGAGGCAAAAAGAGTGAAACAGAGTTAAACAGAGTGAAACAAAGGCAAACAGATTTAAACAGTGTTAAACAGAGGCATAAAGTGTTAAACAGTGGCAAACAGTGTTAAACAGAGGCAAACAGAGGCAAACAGACTTAAACAGAGACAAACAGAGGCAAACAGAGTGAAACAGAGGCAAACAGAGCGAAACAGAGGCAGGCAGACTGAAACAGAGGCAAACAGAGTGAAACAGAGGCAAACAGTGTGAAACAGAGTGTAACAGAGGCAACAGAGTTAGACAGTGTTAAACAGAGGCAAACAGTGTTAAACAGAGGCAAACAGTGATAAACAGAGGCAAACAGTGTTAAACAGAGGCAAACAGGGTTAAACAGAGGCAAACACAGTGAAACAGAGGCAAACAGAGGCAAACAGAGGGAAACAGAATAAACAGAGTGAAACAGACTGAAACAGAGGCAATCAGAGTGAGACAAAGTTAAACAGAGTGAAACAGAGTGAAACAGAAACAAACAGAGTGAAACAGAGGCAAACAGAGTTAAACAGAGGCAAACAGGATTAAACAGAGGCAATCAGGGTTAAATAGAGGCAAACAGCGTTAAACAGAGGCAAACAGGGTTAAACAGAGGCAAACAGGTTTAAACAGAGGCAATCAGAGTGAAACAGAGGCAAACAGATTTAAACAGAGGCAAACAGAGTTAAACAGAGTTAAACAGAGTTAAACAGAGGCAAACAGGTTTACACCGTGGTAAACAGAGGCAAACAGTGTTAAACAGATGCCAACATAGTTAAACAGAGGCAAACAGAGTTAAACAGTGTTAAACAGAGGCAAACAGTGTTAAACAGAGGCAAACAGAGTTAAACCGAGGCAAACAGGGTTAAACAGAGGCAAACAGGGTTAAACAGAGGCAAGCAGGGTTAAACAGGGTTAAACAGACACACAGGGTTAAACAGGGTTAAACAGAGGCCAGCAGGGATAAACAGTTTTAGGCAGAGGCAAGCAGATTTAAACAGAGGTTAAGCAGTGTTAAAGAGAGGGAAAAAGTGTTAAACAGAGGCAAACCGGGTTAAACAGAGGCAAACAGGGTTAAACAGAGGCAAACAGGGTTAAACAGAGGCATACAGAGTTAAACAGAGTTAAACAGATTTAAACAGAGTTAAACAGAGTTAAACAGAGGCAAACAGTGTTAAACCGTGGTTAACTGAGGCAAACAGGGTTAAACAGAGGCAAACAGGGTTAAATAGAGGCAAAAAGGGTTAAACAGAGGCAAATAGTATTAAACAGAGGCAAAAAGTGTTAAACAGAGGCAAACAGTGTTAAACAGAGGCAAACAGTGTTAAACAGAGGCAAACAGTCTTAAACAGGGTTAAACAGAGGCAAACAGTGTTAAACAGTGTTAAACAGAGGCAAACAGGGTTAAACAGTGTTAAACAGCGGCAAGCAGAGGCAAGCAGAGGCACACAGAGGCAAACAGAGGCAAACAGTGTTAAACAGTATTAAACAGAGGCAAACAGTGTTAAACAGAGGCAAACAGAGTTAAACAGAGGCAAACAGACTGAAACAGAGGCTAACAGAGTCAAACAGTGTTAAACAGAGGCAAACAGTGTAAAACAGAGGCAAACAGAGTTAAACAGAGGCAAACAGACTGAAACAGAGGCTAACAGAGTCAAACAGTGTTAAACAGAGGCAAACAGTGTTAAACAGAGTCAAACAGTGTTAAACAGAGGCAAACAGTGATAAACAGAGGCAAACAGTGTTATACAGAGGCAAACAGGGTTAAACAGAGGCAAACACAGTGAAACAGATGCAAACAGAATGATACAGAGGCAAACACAGTGAAAGAGAGGCAAACAGAGGCAAACAGATGCAAACAGAGTGAAACAGAGGCAAACAGAGTGAAACAGAGTTAAACAGAGGCAAACAGAGGGAAACAGAATTAACAAAGTGAAACAGACTGAAACAGAGGCAATCAGAGTGAGACAAAGTTAAACAGAGTGAAACAGAGTTAAACAGAGGCAAAAAGAGTGAAACAGAGGCAAACAGAGTGAAACAGAGGCAAACAGAATGAAACAGAGGCAAACAGAGGGTAACAGAGGCAAACAGATTGAAACGGAGTGAAACAGAGTGAAACAGAGGCAAACAGAGTGAAACAGAGGCAAACAGAGTGAAACAGAGGCAAACAGAGTAAAACAGAGGCAAACAGGGTTAAACAGAGGCAAACAGGGTTAAACAGAGGCAAACAGAGTTAAACAGAGGCAAACAGGGTTAAACAGAGGCAATCAGAGTTAAACAGAGGCAAACAGAATTAAACAGAGACAAACAGAGTGAAACAGAGGCAAACAGATTTGAAACAGAGGCAAACAGAGTGAAACAGAGGCAAACAGAGGGTAACAGAGGCAAACAGATTGAAACGGAGTGAAACAGAGTGAAACAGAGGCAAACAGAGTGAAACAGAGGCAAGCAGAGTTAAACAGAGGCAAACAGGATTAAACAGAGGCAATCAGGGTTAAACAGAGGCAAACAGGGTTAAACAGAGGCAAAAAGGGTTAAACCGAGGCAAACAGGTTTAAACAGAGGCAATCAGAGTTAAACAGAGGCAAACAGATTTAAACAGAGGCAAACAGAGTTAAACAGAGTTAAACAGAGGCAAACAGGTTTGAACCGTGGTAAACAGAGGCAAACAGTGTTAAACAGATGCCAACAGAGTTAAACAGAGGCAAACAGAGTTAAACAGTGTTAAACAGAGGCAAACAGGGTTAAACAAAGGCAAATAGGGTTAAACAGTGTTAAACAGAGGCAAAAAGAGTGAAACAGAGTTAACAGAGTGAAACAAAGGCAAACAGATTTAAACAGTGTTAAACAGAGGCATAAAGTGTTAAACAGTGGCAAACAGTGTTAAACAGAGGCAAACAGAGGCAAACAGACTTAAACAGAGACAAACAGAGGCAAACAGAGTGAAACAGAGGCAAACAGAGCGAAACAGAGGCAGGCAGACTGAAACAGAGGCAAACAGTGTTAAACAGAGGCAAACAGTGTGAAACAGAGTGTAACAGAGGCAACAGAGTTAGACAGTGTTAAACAGAGGCAAACAGTGTTAAACAGAGGCGAACAGTGATAAACAGAGGCAAACAGTGTTAAACAGAGGCAAACAGGGTTAAACAGAGGCAAACGCAGTGAAACAGAGGCAAACAGAGGCAAACAGAGGGAAACAGAATAAACAGAGTGAAACAGACTGAAACAGAGGCAATCAGACTGAGACAAAGTTAAACAGAGTGAAACAGAGTGAAACAGAAACAAACAGAGTGAAACAGAGGCAAACAGAGTTAAACAGAGGCAAACAGGATTAAACAGAGGCAATCAGGGTTAAATAGAGGCAAACAGCGTTAAACAGAGGCAAACAGGGTTAAACAGAGGCAAACAGGTTTAAACAGAGGCAATCAGAGTGAAACAGAGGCAAACAGATTTAAACAGATGCAAACAGAGGTTAAACAGAGTTAAACAGAGTTAAACAGAGGCAAACAGGTTTACACCGTGGTAAACAGAGGCAAACAGTGTTAAACAGATGCCAACATAGTTAAACAGAGGCAAACAGAGTTAAACAGTGTTAAACAGAGGCAAACAGTGTTAAACAGAGGCAAACAGAGTTAAACCGAGGCAAACAGGGTTAAACAGAGGCAAACAGGGTTAAACAGAGGCAAGCAGGGTTAAACAGGGTTAAACAGACACACAGGCTTAAACAGGGTTAAACAGAGGCCAGCAGGGATAAACAGTTTTAGGCAGAGGCAAGCAGATTTAAACAGAGGTTAAGCAGTGTTAAAGAGAGGGAAAAAGTGTTAAACAGAGGCAAACCGGGTTAAACAGAGGCAAACAGGGTTAAACAGAGGCAAACAGGGTTAAACAGAGGCATACAGAGGTTAAACAGAGTTAAACAGATTTAAACAGAGTTAAACAGAGTTAAACAGAGTTAAACAGAGGCAAACAGTGTTAAACCGTGGTTAACTGAGGCAAACAGGGTTAAACAGAGGCAAACAGGGTTAAACAGAGGCAAAAAGGGTTAAACAGAGGCAAATAGTATTAAACAGAGGCAAAAAGTGTTAAACAGAGGCAAACAGTGTTAAACAGAGGCAAACAGTGTTAAACAGAGGCAAACAGTCTTAAACAGGGTTAAACAGAGGCAAACAGTGTTAAACAGTGTTAAACAGAGGCAAACAGGGTTAAACAGTGTTAAACAGCGGCAAGCAGAGGCAAGCAGAGGCACACAGAGGCAAACAGAGGCAAACAGTGTTAAACAGTATTAAACAGAGGCAAACAGTGTTAAACAGAGGCAAACAGAGTTAAACAGAGGCAAACAGACTGAAACAGAGGGCTAACAGAGTCAAACAGGTGTTAAACAGAGGCAAACAGTGTAAAACAGAGGCAAACAGAGTTAACAGAGGCAAACAGACTGAAACAGAGGCTAACAGAGTCAAACAGTGTTAAACAGAGGGAAACAGTGTTAAACAGAGTCAAACAGTGTTAAACAGAGGCAAACAGTGATAAACAGAGGCAAACAGTTGTTAAACAGAGGCAA
>JANJGN010005176.1:0-25797 GCA_026770705.1 Isurus oxyrinchus
GGGAAGAATTCGGGTGGTGGTACATGAGGACAGTTCGGGGGGGGACATGAGAACAGTTCGGGGGGGGACATGAGAACAGTTCGGGGGGGGGACATGAGAACAGTTCGGGGGGGGACATGAGAACAGTTCGGGGGGGACATGAGAACAGTTCGGGGGGGGGCGAACATGAGAATAGTTTGGGGGGGGGCATGAGAACAGTTCGGGGGCGGACATGAGAACAGTTCGGGGGGGACATGAGAACAGTTCGGGGGGGACATGAGAACAGTTCGGGGGGGGGACATGAGAACAGTTCGGGGGGGGGACATGAGAACAGTTCGGGGGGACATGAGAAAAGTTCGGAGGGGGGCGAACATGAGAATAGTTTGGGGGGGGACATGAGAACAGTTCGGGGGGGACATGAGAACAGTTCGGGGGGGGACATGAGAACAGTTCGGGGGGGACATGAGGACAGTTCGGGGGGGGAGATGAGGACAGTTCGGGGGGGCACATGAGGACAGTTCGGGGGGGGGACATGGGAACAATTCAGGGGGGGACATGAGGACAGTTCGGGGGGGAGATGAGAACAGTTCGGGGGGGGGGGCCATGAGTACATTTCGGGGGGGGGACATGGGAACAGTACGGGGGAGGACATGAGGACAGTTCGGGGGGGGGGGACATGGGAACAGTTCGGGGGGGGGGACATGGGAAACAGTTCGGGGGGGGGGGGCCATGAGTACATTTCGGGGGGGGGACATGGGAACAGTACGGGGGAGGACATGAGGACAGTTCGGGGGGGGGGGACATGGGAACAGTTCGGGGGGGGACATGAGAACAGTTCGGGGGGGGACATGAGGACAGTTCGGGGGGGGAGATGAGGACAGTTCGGGGGGGGACGTGGACAGTTCGGGGGGGGACATGGGAACAATTCGGTGGGGGGACATGAGGAAAGTTCAGGGGGGGGACATGGGAACAGTTCGGGCGGGGGACATGAGAACAGTTCGGGGGGGACATGAGAACAGTTCGGGGGGGGGGACATTGTGAACAGTTCGGGGGGGGGACATGTGAACAGTTCGGGGGGGGACATGAGAACAGTTCGGTGGGGGTACATGAGGACAGTTCGGGGGGGGGGACATGAGAACAGTTCGGGGGAGGGACATGAGAACAGTTCGGGGGGGACATGAGAACAGTTTAGGGGGGGGACATGAGGACAGTTCGGTGGGGACATGACAACAGTTCGGGGGGGGACATGAGAACAGTTCGGGGGGGAGATGAGAACAGGTCGGGGGGAGGGAAAATGAGAACAGTTCGGGGGGGTACATGAGGACAGTTCGGGGGGGACATGAGAACAGTTCGGTGGGGGGGACATGAGGACAGTTCGGGGGGGGACATGGGAACAATTCGGGGGGGGGACATGAGGACAGTTCGGGGGGGACATAAGGACAGTTCGGGGGGGACATGAGGACAGTTCGGGGGGGACATGAGAACAGTTCGGGGGGGGTACATGAGAACAGTTCGGGGGGGGACATGAGGACAGTTCGGGGGGGGACATGAGGACAGTTCGGGGGGGGGACATGAGGACAGTTCGGGGGGGGGACATGGGAACAATTCGGGAGGGGGTCATGAGAACAGTTCGGGGGGGGGACATGGGAACAGTTCGGGGGGGGGGGACATGAGAACAGTTCGGGGGGGGACATGAGAACAGTTCGGGGGGACATGAGGACAGTTCGGGGGGGGGAGATGAGGACAGTTCGGGGGGGACATGAGGACAGTTCGGGGGGGGGACATGGGAACAATTCAGGGGGGGACATGAGGACAGTTCGGGGGGGAGATGAGAACAGTTCGGTGGGGGGGCCCATGAGTACATTTCGGGGGGGGACATGGGAACAGTACGGGGGAGGACATGAGGACATTTCGGGGGGGGGGACATGGGAACAGTTCGGGGGGGGACATGAGAACTGTTCGTGGGGGACATGAGGACAGTTCGGGGGGGGAGATGAGGACAGTTCGGGGGGGACATGACAGTTCGGGGGGGGTCATGGGAACAATTCGGTGGGGGGACATGAGGAAAGTTGAGGGGGGGGGACATGGGAACAGTTCGGGCGGGGACATGAGAACAGTTCGGGGGGGACATGAGAACAGTTCGGGGGGTGGACATGTGAACAGTTCGGGGGGGGACATGAGAACAGTTCGGTGGGGGTACATGAGGACAGTTCGGGGGGGGGACATGAGAACAGTTCGGGGGAGGGACATGAGAACAGTTCGGGGGGGACATGAGAACAGTTTGGGATGGGACATGAGGACAGTTCGGGGGGGACATGACAACAGTTCGGGGGGGGGACATGAGAACAGTTCGGGGGGGGAGATGAGAACAGTTCGGGGGGGGGGCCTTGAGTACAGTTCGGGGGGGGACATGGGAACAGTACGGGGGGAGGACATGAGGAGAGTTCGGGGGGGGGACATGGGAACAGTTCGGTGGGGGACATGAGGACAGTTCGGGGGGGACATGAGAACAGTTCGGGGGGGACATGAGAACAGTTCAGGGGGGGATATGAGAACAGTTCGGGGGGGGACATGAGGACAGTTCGGGGGGGACATGAGAACAGTTCGGTGGGGGGGACATGAGGACAGTTCGGGGGGGGACATGGGAAAAATTCGGGGGGGAGACATGAGGACAGTTCGGGGGGGACATGAGGACAGTTCGGGGGGGACATGAGGACAGTTCGGGGGGGAGATGAGGACAGTTCGGGGGGGACATGATTACAGTTCGGGGGGGACATGATGACAGTTCGGGGGGGACATGGGAACAATTCGGGGGGGGGGACATGAGGACAGTTCGGGGGGGAGATGAGAACAGTTCGGGGGGGGGGGGTGCCATGAGTACATTTCGGGGGGGGGACATGGGAACAGTACGGGGGAGGACATGAGGACAGTTCGGGGGGGGGACATGGGAACAGTTCGGGGGGGGACATGAGAACAGTTCGGGGGGGGACATGAGGACAGTTCGGGGGGGGAGATGAGGACAGTTCGGGGGGGACATGACAGTTCGGGGGGGGACATGGGAACAATTCGTTGGGGGGGACATGAGGACAGTTCAGGGGGGGGGACATGGGAATAGTTCGGGGGGGGGACATGAGAACAGTTCGGGGGGGGACATGAGGACAGTTCGGGGTGGGGGGGACATGAGAACAGTTCGGGGGGGGCACATGGGAACAGTCCGGGGGGGGACATGAGGACAGTTCGGGGGGGGGGGACATGAGAACAGTTCGGGGGGGGGGGACATGAGAACAGTTCGGGGGGGAGATGAGAACAGTTCGGCGGGGGGGGCCTTGAGTACAGTTCGGGGGGGGACATGGGAACAGTACGGGGGAGGACATGAGGGAGAGTTCGGGGGGGGGACATGGGAACAGTTCGGGGGGGGACATGAGGACAGTTCAGGGGGGACAGGAGAACAGTTCGGGGGGGAGATGAGAACAGTTCGGGGGGGGGACATGAGGACAGTTCGGTGGGGGACATGAGAACAGTTCGGTGGGGGTACATGAGGACAGTTCGGGGGGGGACATGAGAACAGTTCGGGGGGGAGATGAGGACAGTTCGGGGGGGGACATGAGGACAGTTCGGGGGGGACGTGAGGACATTTCGGGGGGGGACATGAGGACAGTTCGGAGGGGGACATGAGAACAGTTCGGGGGGGGACATGGGAGCAGTTCGGGGGGGGGACATGAGAACAGTTCGGGGGGGGACATGAGAACAGTTCGGGGGGGGGACATGAGAACAGTTCGGGGTGGGACATGAGAACAGTTCGGGGGGGGACATGGGAACAATTCGGGGGGGGACATGAGGACAGTTCGGGGGGGAGATGAGAACAGTTCGGGGGGTGGGGGCCATGAGTACATTTTGGGGGGGGACATGGGAACAGTTCGGGGGGAGGGACATGTGGACAGTTCGGGGGGGGGGGGGACATGGGAACAGTTCGGGGGGGGGGACATGAGAACAGTTCGGGGGGGGACATGAGGACAGTTCGGGGGGGGGAGATGAGGACAGTTCGGGGGGGGACATGACAGTTCGGGGGGGGACATGGGAACAATTCGGTGGGGGGACATGAGGAACCGGTCAGGGGGGGGGGACATGGGAACAGTTCGGGGGGGGACATGAGAACAGTTCGGGGGGGGGACATGAGGACAGTTCGGGGGGGGACATGAGGACAGTTCGGGGGGTGGGGGACATGAGGACAGTTCGGGGGGGGCACATGGGAACACTCCGGGGGGGGACATGAGAAAAGTTCGTGGGGGGACATGGGAAGAATTCGGTGGGGGTACATGAGGACAGTTCGGGGCGGACATGAGAACAGTTCGGGGGGGGGGACATGAGAACACTTCGGGGGGGACATGAGGACAGTTCGGGGGGGGAGATGAGGACAGTTCGGGGGGGACATGACTGTTCGGGGGGGGACATGGGAACAATTCGGTGGGAGACATGAGGACAGTTCAGGGGGGGAACATGGGAAAAGTTCGGGGGGGGGACATGAGAACAGTTCGGGGGGGGACATGAGGACAGTTCGGGGGGGGGGGGGGGGACATGAGAACAGTTCGGGGGGGGCACATGGGAACAGTCCCGGGGGGGGACATGAGGACAGTTCGGGGGGGGGAAATGGGAAGAATTCGGTGGTGGTACATGAGGACAGTTCGTGGGGGACATGAGAACAGTTCGGGGGGGACATGAGAACAGTTCGGGGGGGGACATGAGAACAGTTCGGGGGGGACATGAGAACAGTTCGGGGGGGACATGAGAACAGTTCGGGGGGGGCGAACATGAGAATAGTTTGGGGGGGGGGCATGAGAACAGTTCGGGGCGGACATGAGAACAGTTCGGGGGGGACATGAGAACAGTTCGGGGGGGGACATGAGAACAGTTCGGGGGGGGGACATGAGAACAGTTCGGGGGGGGACATGAGAACAGTTCGGAGGGGGCGAACATGAGAATAGTTTGGGGGGGGACATGAGAACAGTTCGGGGGGGACATGAGAACAGTTCGGGGGGGGACATGAGAACAGTTCGGGGGGGACATGAGAACAGTTCGGGGGGGGGCGAACATGAGAATAGTTTGGGGGGGGGCATGAGAACAGTTCGGGGGGGGAATATGAGAACAGTTCAGGGGGGGGACATGGGAACAGTTCGCGGGGACATGAGAACAGTTCTGGGGGGGGGACATGAGAACAGTTCGGGGGGGGGACATGAGAACAGTTCGGTGGGGGTACATGAGGACAGTTCGGGGGGGGACATGAGAACAGATCGGGGGGGGGACATGAGAACAGTTCGGCGGGGGTACATGACGACAGTTCGGGGGAGGACATGAGGACAGTTCGGGTGGGGGACATGAGAACAGTTCGGGGGGGACATGAGAACAGTTCGCGGGGGGGGCGCCATGAGTACAGTTCGGGGGGGGGACATGGGAACAGTACGGGGGAGGACATGAGGACATTTCGGGGGGGGGGACATGAGATCAGTTCGGGGGGGGCACATGAGAACAGTTCGGGGGGGAGATGAGAACAGTTGGGGGGGGGGCCATGAGTACAGTTCGGGCGGGGACATGAGAACAGTTCGGTGGGAGGACATGGGAACAGTACGGGGGGGGGACATGAGGACAGTTCGGGGGGGACATGAGAACAGTTCGGGGGGGAGATGAGAACAGTTCGGGGGGGAGATGAGAACAGTTCGGGGGGGACATGGGAACAATTCGGTGGGGAGACATGAGGACAGTTCAGGGGGGGAACATGGGAAAAGTTCGGGGGGGGACATGAGAACAGTTCGGGGGGGGACATGAGGACAGTTCGGGGGGGGGGGGGGACATGAGAACAGTTCGGGGGGGGCACATGGGAACAGTCCCGGGGGGGGACATGAGGACAGTTCGGGGGGGGACATGGGAAGAATTCGGTGGTGGTACATGAGGACAGTTCGTGGGGGACATGAGAACAGTTCGGGGGGGGACATGAGAACAGTTCGGGGGGGGACATGAGAACACTTCGGGGGGGACATGAGAACACTTCGGGGGGGACATGAGAACAGTTCGGGGGGAGCGAACATGAGAATAGTTTGGGGGGGGGGCATGAGAACAGTTCGGGGCGGACATGAGAACAGTTCGGGGGGGACATGAGAACAGTTCAGGGGGGACATGAGAACAGTTCGGGGGGGACATGAGAACAGTTCGGGGGGGGCGAACATGAGAATAGTTTGGGGGGGGACATGAGAACAGTTCGGGGGGACATGAGAACAGTTCGGGGGGGGACATGAGAACAGTTCGGGGGGGACATGAGAACAGTTCGGGGGGGGGCGAACATGAGAATAGTTTGGGGGGGGCATGAGAACAGTTCGGGGGGGGAATATGAGAACAGTTCAGGGGGGCACATGGGAACAGTTCGAGGGGACATGAGAACAGTTCGGCGGGGGGGACATGAGAACAGTTCGGGGGGGGGACATGAGAACAGTTCGGTGGGGGTACATGAGAACAGTTCGGGGGGGGGACATGAGAACAGATCGGGGGGGGACATGAGAACAGTTCGGTGGGGGTACATGAGGACAGTTCGGGGGGGGGACATGAGAACAGATCGGGGGGGGGACATGAGAACAGTTCGGTGGGGGGTACATGAGGACAGTTCGGGGGAGGACATGAGGACAGTTCAGGTGGGGGACATGAGAACAGTTCGGGGGGGACATGAGAACAGTTCGGGGGGGGGGCGCCGTGAGTACAGTTCGGGGGGGGACATGGGAACAGTACGGGGGAGGACATGAGGACATTTCGGGGGGGGACATGAGATCAGTTCGGGGGGGGCACATGAGAACAGTTCGGGGGGGAGATGAGAACAGTTGAGGGGGGGCCATGAGTACAGTTCGGGCGGGGACATGAGAACAGTTCGGTGGGAGGACATGGGAACAGTACGGGGGGGGACATGAGGACAGTTCGGGGGGGACATGAGAACAGTTCGGGGTGGAGATGAGAACAGTTCGGGGGGGAGATGAGAACAGTTCGGGGGGGGACATGGGAACAATTCGGTGGGGGGACATGGGAACAGTTCGGGGGAGGGACATGAGGACAGTTGGGGGGGGTCATGAGAATAGTTCGGTGGGGGTACATGAGGACAGTTCGGGGGGGACATGAGAACAGTTCGGGGGGGGACATGGGAACAGTTCGGGGGGGGGTCATGAGAATAGTTCGGAGGGGGGACATGGGAACAGTTTGGGGGGGGACATGAGGACTGTTCGGGGGGGGAGATGAGGACAGTTCGGGGGGGACATGGGAACAATTCGGGAGGGGACATGAGGACAGTTCGGGGGGGAGATGAGAACAGTTCGGGGGGGGGGGGGCCATGAGTACATTTCGGGGGGGGACATGGGAACAGTACGGGGGAGGACATGAGGACAGTTCGGGGGGGGGACATGGGAACAGTTCGGGGGGGGACATGAGGACAGTTCGGGGGGGACATGAGGACAGTTCGGGGGGGGAGATGAGGACAGTTCGGGGGGGACATGACAGTTCGGGGAGGGACATGGGAACAATTCGGTGGGGGGACATGAGGACAGTTCAGGGGGGGGACATGGGAACAGTTCGGGGGGGGACATGAGAACAGTTCGGGGGGGGACATGAGGACAGTTCGGGGGGGGACATGAGGACAGTTCGGGGGGGGGGGACATGAGAACATTTCGGGGGGGGGCACATGGGAACAGTCCGGGGGGGGACATGAGGACAGTTCGGGGGGGGGGGACATGAGAACAGTTCGGGGAGGGCACATGTGAACAGTCCGGGGGGGGACATGAGGACAGTTCGGGGGGGGACATGGGCACAGTACGGGGGAGGACATGAGGACAGTTCGGGGGGGGGACATGAGAACAGTTCGGGGGGGGACATGAGAACAGTTCGGGGGGGGGACATGAGAACAGTTCGGGGGGGCTGCCATGAGTACATTTCGGGGGGGGACATGGGAACAGTACGGGGGAGGACATGAGGACAGTTCGGGGTGGGGGACATGGGAACAGTTCGGGGGGGGACATGAGAACAGTTCGGGGGGGACATGAGGACAGTTCGGGGGGGGAGATGAGGACAGTTCGGGGGGGACATGACAGTTCGGGGGGGGACATGGGAACAATTCGGTGGGGGGACATGAGGACAGTTCAGGGGGGGGACATGGGAACAGTTCCGGGGGGGACATGAGAACAGTTCGGGGGGGTACATGAGGACAGTTCGGGGGGGGGACATGAGAACAGTTCGGGGGGGGGGGGGGACATGAGAACAGTTCGGGGGGGGCACATGGGAACAGTACGGGGAGGGACATGAGGACAGTTCGGGGGGGGACATGGGCACAGTACGGGGGAGGACATGAGGACAGTTCGGGGGGGGGACATGAGAACAGTTCGGCGGGGACATGAGAACAGTTTGGGGGGGAGATGAGAACAGTTCGGGAGGGGGGGGCCTTGAGTACAGTTCGGGGGGGGACATGGGAACAGTACGGGGGAGGACATGAGGAGAGTTCGGGGGGGGACATGAGAACAGTTCGGGGGGGGACATGAGGACAGTTCGGGGGGGGACATGAGAACAGTTCGGGGGGGACATGAGAACAGTTCGGGGGGGACATGAGAACAGTTCGGGGGGGGACATGAGAACAGTTCGGGGGGGGACATGAGAACAGTTCGGTGGGGGTACATGAGGACAGTTCGGGGGGGACATGAGAACAGTTCGGTGGGGGGGACATGAGAACAGATCTGGGGGTGGAATATGAGAACAGTTCGGGGGGGACATGAGAACAGTTCGGGGGGGGACATGAGAACAGTTCGGGGGGGTACATGAGAACAGTTCGGGGGGGGTACATGAGAACAGTTCGGGGGGGACATGAGGACAGTTCGGGGGGGGACATGAGGACAGTTCGGGGGGGACATGAGGACAGTTCGGGGGGGACATGAGGACAGTTCGGGGGGGACATGAGGACAGTTCGGGGGGGGACATGAGGACAGTTCGGGGGGGGACATGGGAACAATTCAGGGGGGGACATGAGGACAGTTCGGGGGGGAGATGAGAACAGTTCGGGGGGGGGCCATGAGTACATTTCGGGGGGGGGACATGGGAACAGTACGGGGGAGGACATGAGGACAGTTCGGGGGGGGGACATGGGAACAGTTCGGGGGGGGGACATGAGAACAGTTCGGGGGGGGACATGGGAACAATTCGGGGGGGGTCATGCGAACAGTTCGGGGGGGGGGGGACATGAGAACAGTTCGGGGGGGGGGGACATGAGAACAGTTCGGTGGGGGGACATGAGGACAGTTCAGGGGGGGGACATGGGAACAGTTCGGGGGGGGACATGAGAACAGTTCGAGGGGGGACATGAGAACAGTTCGGGGGGGGGACATGAGGACAGTTCGGGGGGGGGGGGGGACATGAGAACAGTTCGGGGGGGGGGCACATGGGAACAGTCCGGGGGGGGACATGAGGACAGTTCCGGGGGGGGGGACATGAGAACAGTTCGGGGGGGGCACATGTGAACAGTCCGGGGGGGGACATGAGGACAGTTCGGGGGGGGACATGGGGACAGTACGGGGGAGGACATGAGGACAGTTCGGGGGGGGGGACATGAGAACAGTTCGGGGGGGGGGACATGAGAACAGTTCGGGGGGGACATGAGAACAGTTCGGGGGGGCTGCCATGAGTACATTTCGGGGGGGGACATGGGAACAGTACGGGGGAGGACATGAGGACAGTTCGGGGGGGGGGGACATGGGAACAGTTCGGGGGGGGACATGAGGACAGTTCGGGGGGGACATGAGGACAGTTCGGGGGGGGAGATGAGGACAGTTCGGGGGGGACATGACAGTTCGGGGGGGGACATGGGAACAATTCGGTGGGGGGAAATGAGGACAGTTCGGGGGGGGACAGGGGAACAGTTCGGGGGGGGACAGGGGAACAGTTCGGGGGGGGACATGAGGACAGTTCAGGGGGTGGGACATGAGAACAGTTCGGGGGGGGGGGACATGAGAACAGTTCGGGGGGGGCACATGGGAACAGTCCGGGGAGGGACATGAGGACAGTTCGGGGGGGGACATGGGCACAGTACGGGGGAGGATATGAGGACAGTTCGGGGGGGGGACATGAGAACAGTTCGGGGGGGACATGAGAACAGTTTGGGGGGGAGATGAGAACAGTTCGGGAGGGGGGGGCCTTGAGTACAGTTCGGGGGGGGACATGGGAACAGTACGGGGGAGGACATGAGGAGAGTTCGGGGGGGGACATGAGAACAGTTCGGGGGGGGACATGAGGACAGTTCGGGGGGGGACATGAGAACAGTTCGGGGGGGACACGAGAACAGTTCGGGGGGGGGACATGAGAACAGTTCGGGGGGGGACATGAGAACAGTTCGGGGGGGGACATGAGGACAGTTCGGGGGGGGACATGAGAACAGTTCGGTGGGGGTGCATGAGGACAGTTCGGGGGGGACATGAGAACAGTTCGGTGGGGGGGACATGAGAACAGATCTGGGGGTGGAATATGAGAACAGTTCAGGGGGGGACATGAGAACAGTTCGGGGGGGGGACATGAGAACAGTTCGGAGGGGTACATGAGAACAGTTCGGGGGGGACATGAGGACAGTTCGGGGGGGGAGATGAGGACAGTTCGGGGGGGACATGAGGACAGTTCGGGGGGGACATGAGGACAGTTCGGGGGGGACATGAGGACAGTTCGGGGGGGGACATGAGGACAGTTCGGGGGGGGACATGGGAACAATTCAGGGGGGGACATGAGGACAGTTCGGGGGGGAGATGAGAACAGTTCGGGGGGGGGCCATGAGTACATTTCGGGGGGGGACATGGGAACAGTACGGGGGAGGACATGAGGACAGTTCGGGGGGGGGACATGGGAACAGTTCGGGGGGGGACATGAGAACAGTTCGGGGGGGACATGGGAACAATTCGGAGGGGGACATGAGAACAGATCGGGGGGGGACATGCGAGCAGTTCGGGGGGGGGGGGGACATGAGAACAGTTCGGTGGGGGGGGACATGAGAACAGTTCGGTGGGGGTACATGAGGACAGTTCGGGGGGGGACATGGGAACAGTTCGGGGGTGGGGAACATGAGAACAGTTCGGGGGGGACATGGGAACAGTTCGGGGGGACATGAGAACAGTTCGGGGGGGGACATGGGAACAATTCGGGGGGTGACATGGGAACAATTCGGGGGGGGACATGAGGACAGTTCGGGGGGGGACATGGGAACAGTTCGGGGGGGACATGAGGACAGTTCGGGGGGAGACATGGGAACAATTCGGGGCGGATCGTGAGAACGTTTCGGGGGGGGGCATGGGAACAATTCGGCAGGGGACATGAGAACAGTTCGGGGTGGGACATGGGAACAGTTCGGGGGGCGGACATGAGAACAGTTCGGGGGGGGACATGGGCACAGTACGGGGGAGAACATGAGGACAGTTCGGGGGGGGGACATGAGAACAGCTCGGGGGGGGACATGAGAACAGTTCGGGGGGGAGATGAGAACAGTTCGGGGGGGGGGGGCCTTGAGTACAGTTCGGGGGGGGACATGGGAACAGTACGGGGGAGGACATGAGGAGAGTTCGGGGGGGGGGGACATGGGAACAGTTCGGGGGGGGACATGAGAACAGTTCGGGGGGGACATGAGGACAGTACGGGGGGGGAGATGAGGACAGTTCGGGGGGGACATGACAGTTCGGGGGGGGACATGGGAACAATTCGGTGGGGGGACATGAGGACAGTTCGGGGGGGACATGGGAACAGTTCGGGGGGGGACATGAGAACAGTTCGGGGGGGGACATGAGGAGAGTTCAGGGGGGGGGACATGAGAACAGTTCGGGGGGGGCACATGGGAACAGTCCGGGGAGGGACATGAGGACAGTTCGGGGGGGGACATGGGCACAGTACGGGGGAGGACATGAGGACAGTTCGGGGGGGGGGACATGAGAACAGTTCGGGGGGGGACATGAGAACAGTTCGGGGGGGAGATGAGAACAGTTCGGGAGGGGGGGGCCTTGAGTACAGTTCGGGGGGGGGACATGGGAACAGTACGGGGGAGGACATGAGGAGAGTTCGGGGGGGGACATGAGAATAGTTCGGGGGGGGACATGAGGACAGTTCGGGGGGGGACATGAGGACAGTTCGGGGGGGACATGAGAACAGTTCGGGGGGGAGATGAGGACAGTTCAGGGGGGGGGGACATGAGAACAGTTCGGGGGGGGGGGGACATGAGAACAGTTCGGGGGGGGGCACATGGGAACAGTCCGGGGAGGGACATGAGGACAGTTCGGGGGGGGACATGGGCACAGTACGGGGGAGGATATGAGGACAGTTCGGGGGGGGGACATGAGAACAGTTCGGGGGGGACATGAGAACAGTTTGGGGGGGGAGATGAGAACAGTTCGGGAGGGGGGGGCCTTGAGTACAGTTCGGGGGGGGACATGGGAACAGTACGGGGGGGGACATGAGGACAGTTCGGGGGGGGACATGAGAACAGTTCGGTGGGGGTGCATGAGGACAGTTCGGGGGGGACATGAGAACAGTTCGGTGGGGGGGACATGAGAACAGATCTGGGGGTGGAATATGAGAACAGTTCAGGGGGGGACATGAGAACAGTTCGGGGGGGGACATGAGAACAGTTCGGGGGGGTACATGAGAACAGTTCGGGGGGGACATGAGGACAGTTCGGGGGGGACATGAGGACAGTTCGGGGGGGGAGATGAGGACAGTTCGGGGGGGACATGAGGACAGTTCGGGGGGGGACATGAGGACAGTTCGGGGGGGACATGAGGACAGTTCGGGGGGGGACATGAGGACAGTTCGGGGGGGGACATGGGAACAATTCAGGGGGGGACATGAGGACAGTTCGGGGGGGAGATGAGAACAGTTCGGGGGGGGGCCATGAGTACATTTCGGGGGGGGACATGGGAACAGTACGGGGGAGGACATGAGGACAGTTCGGGGGGGGGACATGGGAACAGTTCGGGGGGGGACATGAGAACAGTTCGGGGGGGACATGGGAACAATTCGGAGGGGGACATGAGAACAGTTCGGGGGGGAGATGAGAACAGTTCGGGGGGGGGGACATGAGAACAGTTCGGGGGGGGACATGAGGACAGTTCGGGGGGGGACATGAGAACAGTTCGGTGGGGGGGACATGAGAACAGATCTGGGGGTGGAATATGAGAACAGTTCAGGGGGGGACATGAGAACAGTTCGGGGGGGGACATGAGAACAGTTCGGGGGGGTACATGAGAACAGTTCGGGGGGGACATGAGGACAGTTCGGGGGGGGACATGAGGACAGTTCGGGGGGGGACATGGGAACAATTCGGGAGGGGGTCATGAGAACAGTTCGGGGGGGGGACATGGGAACAGTTCGGGGGGGGACATGAGAACAGTTCGGGGGGGGACATGAGAACAGTTCGGGGGGTGACATGAGAACAGTTCGGGGGGGACATGAGGACAGTTCGGGGGGGACATGAGGACAGTTCGGGGGGGACATGAGGACAGTTCGGGGGGGGACATGGGAACAATTCAGGGGGGGACATGAGGACAGTTCGGGGGGGAGATGAGAACAGTTCGGGGGGGGGGCCATGAGTACATTTCGGGGGGGGACATGGGAACAGTACGGGGGAGGACATGAGGACAGTTCGGGGGGGGGGGACATGGGAACAGTTCGTGGGGGGGACATGAGAACAGTTCGGGGGGGACATGAGGACAGTTCGGGGGGGGAGATGAGGACAGTTCGGGGGGGACATGACAGTTCGGGGGGGGACATGGGAACAATTCGGTGGGGGGACATGAGGAAAGTTCAGGGGGGGGACATGGGAACAGTTCGGGCGGGGACATGAGAACAGTTCGGGGGGGACATGAGAACAGTTCGGGGGGGGGGACATGTGAACAGTTCGGGGGGGGACATGAGAACAGTTCGGTGGGGGTACATGAGGACAGTTCGGGGGGGGGACATGAGAACAGTTCGGGGGAGGGACATGAGAACAGTTCGGGGGGGACATGAGAACAGTTTGGGGGGGGACATGAGGACAGTTCGGGGGGGACATGACAACAGTTCGGGGGGGGACATGAGAACAGTTCGGGGGGGATATGAGAACAGTTCGGGGGGGGGGCCTTGAGTACAGTTCGGGGGGGGGACATGGGAACAGTACGGGGGAGGACATGAGGAGAGTTCGGGGGGGGACATGGGAACAGTTCGGTGGGGGACATGAGGACAGTTCGGGGGGGACATGAGAACAGTTCGGGGGGGAGATGAGAACAGGTCGGGGGGGGGGGGGAACATGAGAACAGTTCGGGGGGGGACATGAGGACAGTTCGGGGGGGACATGAGAACAGTTCGGTGGGGGGGACATGAGGACAGTTCGGGGGGGACATGGGAACAATTCGGGGGGGGACATGAGGACAGTTCGGGGGGGAGATGAGGACAGTTCGGGGGGGACATGAGGACAGTTCGGGGGGGACATGAGGACAGTTCGGGGGGGGAGATGAGGACAGTTCGGGGGGGACATGAGGACAGTTCGGGGGGGACATGAGGACAGTTCGGGGGGGACATGAGGACAGTTCGGGGGGGGGACATGGGAACAATTCGGGGGGGGGGGGACATGAGGACAGTTCGGGGGGGAGATGAGAACAGTTCGGGGGGGGGTGCCCTGAGTACATTTCGGGGGGGGACATGGGAACAGTACGGGGGAGGACATGAGGACAGTTCGGGGGGGGGACATGGGAACAGTTCGGGGGGGGACATGAGAAGAGTTCGGGGGGGACATGAGGACAGTTCGGGGGGGGAGATGAGGACAGTTCGGGGGGGACATGACAGTTCGGGGGGGGACATGGGAACAATTCGTTGGGGGGACATGAGGACAGTTCGGGGGGGGGAGGACATGGGAACAGTTCGGGGGGGGGACATGAGAACAGTTCGGGGGGGGGACATGAGAACAGTTCGGGGTGGGGGGGACATGAGAACAGTTCGGGGGGGCACATGGGAACAGTCCGGGGGGGGACATGAGGACAGTTCGGGGGGGGACATGGGCACAGTACGGGGGGGGGGCCTTGAGTACAGTTCGGGGGGGGACATGGGAACAGTACGGGGGAGGACATGAGGAGAGTTCGGGGGGGGACATGGGAACAGTTCGGGGGGGGACATGAGGACAGTTCGGGGGGGACATGAGAACAGTTCGGGGGGGACATGAGAACAGTTCGGGGGGGACATGAGGACAGTTCGGGGGGGGAGATGAGGACAGTTCGGGGGGGACATGACAGTTCGGGGGGGGACATGGGAACAATTCGTTGGGGGGACATGAGGACAGTTCAGGGGGGGGGCACATGGGAACAGTCCGGGGGGGGACATGAGGACAGTTCGGGGGGGGACATGGGCACAGTACGGGGGAGGACATGAGGACAGTTCGGGGGGGGGACATGAGAACAGTTCGGGGGGGGACATGAGAACAGTTCGGGGGGGAGATGATAACAGTTCGGGGGGGGGCCTTGAGTACAGTTCGGGGGGGGACATGGGAACAGTACGGGGGAGGACATGAGGAGAGTTCGGGGGGGGACATGGGAACAGTTCGGAGGGGGACATGAGGACAGTTCGGGGGGGAAATGAGAACAGTTCGGGGGGGACATGAGAACAGTTCGGGGGGGACATGAGGACAGTTCGGGGGGGACATGAGGACAGTTCGGGGGGGACATGAGGACAGTTCGGGGGGGGAGATGAGGACAGTTCGGGGGGGACATGATGACAGTTCGGGGGGGGGACATGGGAACAATTCGGGGGGGGGGACATGAGGACAGTTCGGGGGGGAGATGAGAACAGTTCGGGGGGGGGGGTGCCATGAGTACATTTCGGGGGGGGGACATGGGAACAGTACGGGGGAGGACATGAGGACAGTTCGGGGGGGGGACATGGGAACAGTACGGGGGAGGACATGAGGAGAGTTCGGGGGGGGACATGGGAACAGTTCGGTGGGGGACATGAGGACAGTTCGGGGGGGACATGAGAACAGTTCGGGGGGGACATGAGAACAGTTCAGGGGGGATATGAGAACAGTTCGGGGGGGGACATGAGGACAGTTCGGGGGGGACATGAGAACAGTTCGGTGGGGGGGACATGAGGACAGTTCGGGGGGGGACATGGGAAAAATTCGGGGGGAGACATGAGGACAGTTCGGGGGGGACATGAGGACAGTTCGGGGGGGACATGAGGACAGTTCGGGGGGGAGATGAGGACAGTTCGGGGGGGACATGATGACAGTTCGGGGGGGACATGATGACAGTTCGGGGGGGACATGGGAACAATTCGGGGGGGGGACATGAGGACAGTTCGGGGGGGAGATGAGAACAGTTCGGGGGGGGGGTGCCATGAGTACATTTCGGGGGGGGACATGGGAACAGTACGGGGGAGGACATGAGGACAGTTCGGGGGGGGGACATGGGAACAGTTCGGGGGGGGACATGAGAACAGTTCGGGGGGGACATGAGGACAGTTCGGGGGGGGAGATGAGGACAGTTCGGGGGGGACATGACAGTTCGGGGGGGGACATGGGAACAATTCGTTGGGGGGACATGAGGACAGTTCAGGGGGGGGACATGGGAACAGTTCGGGGGGGGGACATGAGAACAGTTCGGGGGGGGACATGAGGACAGTTCGGGGTGGGGGGGACATGAGAACAGTTCGGGGGGGGCACATGGGAACAGTCCGGGGGGGGACATGAGGACAGTTCGGGGGGGGGACATGAGAACAGTTCGGGGGGGGACATGAGAACAGTTCGGGGGGGAGATGAGAACAGTTCGGCGGGGGGGCCTTGAGTACAGTTCGGGGGGGGACATGGGAACAGTACGGGGGAGGACATGAGGAGAGTTCGGGGGGGGACATGGGAACAGTTCGGGGGGGGACATGAGGACAGTTCAGGGGGGACAGGAGAACAGTTCGGGGGGGAGATGAGAACAGTTCGGGGGGGGGACATGAGGACAGTTCGGTGGGGGACATGAGAACAGTTCGGTGGGGGTACATGAGGACAGTTCGGGGGGGACATGAGAACAGTTCGGGGGGGAGATGAGGACAGTTCGGGGGGGACATGAGGACAGTTCGGGGGGGACGTGAGGACATTTCGGGGGGGGACATGAGGACAGTTCGGAGGGGGACATGAGAACAGTTCGGGGGGGGACATGGGAGCAGTTCGGGGGGGGACATGAGAACAGTTCGGGGGGGGACATGAGAACAGTTCGGGGGGGGACATGAGAACAGTTCGGGGTGGGACATGAGAACAGTTCGGGGGGGGACATGGGAACAATTCGGGGGGGGACATGAGGACAGTTCGGGGGGGAGATGAGAACAGTTCGGGGGGTGGGGGCCATGAGTACATTTTGGGGGGGACATGGGAACAGTTCGGGGGGAGGACATGTGGACAGTTCGGGGGGGGGGGACATGGGAACAGTTCGGGGGGGGACATGAGAACAGTTCGGGGGGGACATGAGGACAGTTCGTGGGGGGGAGATGAGGACAGTTCGGGGGGGACATGACAGTTCGGGGGGGGACATGGGAACAATTCGGTGGGGGGACATGAGGACCGGTCAGGGGGGGGACATGGGAACAGTTCGGGGGGGGACATGAGAACAGTTCGGGGGGGGACATGAGGACAGTTCGGGGGGGGACATGAGGACAGTTCGGGGGGTGGGGGACATGAGGACAGTTCGGGGGGGGCACATGGGAACACTCCGGGGGGGGACATGAGAAAAGTTCGTGGGGGGACATGGGAAGAATTCGGTGGGGGTACATGAGGACAGTTCGGGGCGGACATGAGAACAGTTCGGGGGGGGGGACATGAGAACACTTCGGGGGGGACATGAGGACAGTTCGGGGGGGGAGATGAGGACAGTTCGGGGGGGACATGACTGTTCGGGGGGGGACATGGGAACAATTCGGTGGGGAGACATGAGGACAGTTCAGGGGGGGAACATGGGAAAAGTTCGGGGGGGGACATGAGAACAGTTCGGGGGGGGACATGAGGACAGTTCGGGGGGGGGGGGGGGACATGAGAACAGTTCGGGGGGGGCACATGGGAACAGTCCCGGGGGGGGACATGAGGACAGTTCGGGGGGGGACATGGGAAGAATTCGGTGGTGGTACATGAGGACAGTTCGTGGGGGACATGAGAACAGTTCGGGGGGGGACATGAGAACAGTTCGGGGGGGGACATGAGAACAGTTCGGGGGGGACATGAGAACAGTTCGGGGGGGACATGAGAACAGTTCGGGGGGGGCGAACATGAGAATAGTTTGGGGGGGGGCATGAGAACAGTTCGGGGCGGACATGAGAACAGTTCGGGGGGGACATGAGAACAGTTCGGGGGGGGACATGAGAACAGTTCGGGGGGGGACATGAGAACAGTTCGGGGGGGACATGAGAACAGTTCGGAGGGGGCGAACATGAGAATAGTTTGGGGGGGGACATGAGAACAGTTCGGGGGGGACATGAGAACAGTTCGGGGGGGGACATGAGAACAGTTCGGGGGGGACATGAGAACAGTTCGGGGGGGGCGAACATGAGAATAGTTTGGGGGGGGGCATGAGAACAGTTCGGGGGGGGAATATGAGAACAGTTCAGGGGGGGACATGGGAACAGTTCGCGGGGACATGAGAACAGTTCTGGGGGGGGGACATGAGAACAGTTCGGGGGGGGGACATGAGAACAGTTCGGTGGGGGTACATGAGGACAGTTCGGGGGGGGACATGAGAACAGATCGGGGGGGGACATGAGAACAGTTCGGTGGGGGTACATGACGACAGTTCGGGGGAGGACATGAGGACAGTTCGGGTGGGGGACATGAGAACAGTTCGGGGGGGACATGAGAACAGTTCGCGGGGGGGGGCGCCATGAGTACAGTTCGGGGGGGGACATGGGAACAGTACGGGGGAGGACATGAGGACATTTCGGGGGGGGGGACATGAGATCAGTTCGGGGGGGGCACATGAGAACAGTTCGGGGGGGGAGATGAGAACAGTTGGGGGGGGGGCCATGAGTACAGTTCGGGCGGGGGACATGAGAACAGTTCGGTGGGAGGACATGGGAACAGTACGGGGGGGGACATGAGGACAGTTCGGGGGGGGACATGAGAACAGTTCGGGGGGGAGATGAGAACAGTTCGGGGGGGAGATGAGAACAGTTCGGGGGGGACATGGGAACAATTCGGTGGGGAGACATGAGGACAGTTCAGGGGGGGAACATGGGAAAAGTTCGGGGGGGGGACATGAGAACAGTTCGGGGGGGGGACATGAGGACAGTTCGGGGGGGGGGGGGGGACATGAGAACAGTTCGGGGGGGGCACATGGGAACAGTCCCGGGGGGGGGACATGAGGACAGTTCGGGGGGGGGACATGGGAAGAATTCGGTGGTGGTACATGAGGACAGTTCGTGGGGGACATGAGAACAGTTCGGGGGGGGACATGAGAACAGTTCGGGGGGGGGACATGAGAACACTTCGGGGGGGACATGAGAACACTTCGGGGGGGGACATGAGAACAGTTCGGGGGGAGCGAACATGAGAATAGTTTGGGGGGGGGCATGAGAACAGTTCGGGGCGGACATGAGAACAGTTCGGGGGGGGACATGAGAACAGTTCAGGGGGGGACATGAGAACAGTTCGGGGGGGGACATGAGAACAGTTCGGGGGGGGGCGAACATGAGAATAGTTTGGGGGGGGACATGAGAACAGTTCGGGGGGGGACATGAGAACAGTTCGGGGGGGGACATGAGAACAGTTCGGGGGGGACATGAGAACAGTTCGGGGGGGGGCGAACATGAGAATAGTTTGGGGGGGGGCATGAGAACAGTTCGGGGGGGGGAATATGAGAACAGTTCAGGGGGGCACATGGGAACAGTTCGAGGGGACATGAGAACAGTTCGGCGGGGGGGACATGAGAACAGTTCGGGGGGGGGGACATGAGAACAGTTCGGTGGGGGTACATGAGAACAGTTCGGGGGGGGACATGAGAACAGATCGGGGGGGGGACATGAGAACAGTTCGGTGGGGGGTACATGAGGACAGTTCGGGGGGGGACATGAGAACAGATCGGGGGGGGACATGAGAACAGTTCGGTGGGGGGTACATGAGGACAGTTCGGGGGAGGACATGAGGACAGTTCAGGTGGGGGACATGAGAACAGTTCGGGGGGGACATGAGAACAGTTCGGGGGGGGGGGGCGCCATGAGTACAGTTCGGGGGGGGACATGGGAACAGTACGGGGGAGGACATGAGGACATTTCGGGGGGGGGACATGAGATCAGTTCGGGGGGGGGCACATGAGAACAGTTCGGGGGGGAGATGAGAACAGTTGAGGGGGGGCCATGAGTACAGTTCGGGCGGGGGACATGAGAACAGTTCGGTGGGGAGGACATGGGAACAGTACGGGGGGGGACATGAGGACAGTTCGGGGGGGACATGAGAACAGTTCGGGGTGGAGATGAGAACAGTTCGGGGGGGAGATGAGAACAGTTCGGGGGGGGGACATGGGAACAATTCGGTGGGGGGGACATGGGAACAGTTCGGGGGAGGGGACATGAGGACAGTTGGGGGGGGGTCATGAGAATAGTTCGGTGGGGGTACATGAGGACAGTTCGGGGGGGACATGAGAACAGTTCGGGGGGGGACATGGGAACAGTTCGGGGGGGGGGTCATGAGAATAGTTCGGAGGGGGGACATGGGAACAGTTTGGGGGGGGGACATGAGGACTGTTCGGGGGGGGAGATGAGGACAGTTCGGGGGGGACATGGGAACAATTCGGGAGGGGACATGAGGACAGTTCGGGGGGGAGATGAGAACAGTTCGGGGGGGGGGGGGGGCCATGAGTACATTTCGGGGGGGGACATGGGAACAGTACGGGGGAGGACATGAGGACAGTTCGGGGGGGGGACATGGGAACAGTTCGGGGGGGGACATGAGGACAGTTCGGGGGGGACATGAGGACAGTTCGGGGGGGGAGATGAGGACAGTTCGGGGGGGACATGACAGTTCGGGGAGGGACATGGGAACAATTCGGTGGGGGGGACATGAGGACAGTTCAGGGGGGGGGGACATGGGAACAGTTCGGGGGGGGACATGAGAACAGTTCGGGGGGGGACATGAGGACAGTTCGGTGGGGGGACATGAGGACAGTTCGGGGGGGGGGGACATGAGAACATTTCGGGGGGGGGCACATGGGAACAGTCCGGGGGGGGACATGAGGACAGTTCGGGGGGGGGGGGACATGAGAACAGTTCGGGGAGGGCACATGTGAACAGTCCGGGGGGGGGACATGAGGACAGTTCGGGGGGGGGACATGGGCACAGTACGGGGGAGGACATGAGGACAGTTCGGGGGGGGGGACATGAGAACAGTTCGGGGGGGGACATGAGAACAGTTCGGGGGGGGACATGAGAACAGTTCGGGGGGGCTGCCATGAGTACATTTCGGGGGGGGGACATGGGAACAGTACGGGGGAGGACATGAGGACAGTTCGGGGTGGGGGACATGGGAACAGTTCGGGGGGGGACATGAGAACAGTTCGGGGGGGGACATGAGGACAGTTCGGGGGGGGAGATGAGGACAGTTCGGGGGGGACATGACAGTTCGGGGGGGGGACATGGGAACAATTCGGTGGGGGGGACATGAGGACAGTTCAGGGGGGGGACATGGGAACAGTTCCGGGGGGGGACATGAGAACAGTTCGGGGGGGTACATGAGGACAGTTCGGGGGGGGGGACATGAGAACAGTTCGGGGGGGGGGGGGGGACATGAGAACAGTTCGGGGGGGGCACATGGGAACAGTCCGGGGAGGGACATGAGGACAGTTCGGGGGGGGACATGGGCACAGTACGGGGGAGGACATGAGGACAGTTCGGGGGGGGGGACATGAGAACAGTTCGGGGGGGGACATGAGAACAGTTTGGGGGGGAGATGAGAACAGTTCGGGAGGGGGGGGGCCTTGAGTACAGTTCGGGGGGGGGACATGGGAACAGTACGGGGGAGGACATGAGGAGAGTTCGGGGGGGGGACATGAGAACAGTTCGGGGGGGGGACATGAGGACAGTTCGGGGGGGGACATGAGAACAGTTCGGGGGGGACATGAGAACAGTTCGGGGGGGACATGAGAACAGTTCGGGGGGGGACATGAGAACAGTTCGGGGGGGGACATGAGAACAGTTCGGTGGGGGTACATGAGGACAGTTCGGGGGGGGACATGAGAACAGTTCGGTGGGGGGGACATGAGAACAGATCTGGGGGTGGAATATGAGAACAGTTCGGGGGGGACATGAGAACAGTTCGGGGGGGGGACATGAGAACAGTTCGGGGGGGGGTACATGAGAACAGTTCGGGGGGGTACATGAGAACAGTTCGGGGGGGACATGAGGACAGTTCGGGGGGGGGAGATGAGGACAGTTCGGGGGGGACATGAGGACAGTTCGGGGGGGGACATGAGGACAGTTCGGGGGGGACATGAGGACAGTTCGGGGGGGGACATGAGGACAGTTCGGGGGGGGGACATGGGAACAATTCAGGGGGGGACATGAGGACAGTTCGGGGGGGAGATGAGAACAGTTCGGGGGGGGGGCCATGAGTACATTTCGGGGGGGGACATGGGAACAGTACGGGGGAGGACATGAGGACAGTTCGGGGGGGGGGACATGGGAACAGTTCGGGGGGGGACATGAGAACAGTTCGGGGGGGACATGGGAACAATTCGGGGGGGGGACATGCGAACAGTTCGGGGGGGGGGGGACATGAGAACAGTTCGGGGGGGGGGGGACATGAGAACAGTTCGGTGGGGGGACATGAGGACAGTTCAGGGGGGGGGACATGGGAACAGTTCGGGGGGGGGACATGAGAACAGTTCGAGGGGGGACATGAGAACAGTTCGGGGGGGGACATGAGGACAGTTCGGGGGGGGGGGGGGACATGAGAACAGTTCGGGGGGGGGGGCACATGGGAACAGTCCGGGGGGGGACATGAGGACAGTTCCGGGGGGGGGGGACATGAGAACAGTTCGGGGGGGGGCACATGTGAACAGTCCGGGGGGGGGACATGAGGACAGTTCGGGGGGGGACATGGGGACAGTACGGGGGGAGGACATGAGGACAGTTCGGGGGGGGGGACATGAGAACAGTTCGGGGGGGGGGACATGAGAACAGTTCGGGGGGGACATGAGAACAGTTCGGGGGGGGCTGCCATGAGTACATTTCGGGGGGGGGACATGGGAACAGTACGGGGGAGGACATGAGGACAGTTCGGGGGGGGGGACATGGGAACAGTTCGGGGGGGGACATGAGGACAGTTCGGGGGGGACATGAGGACAGTTCGGGGGGGGAGATGAGGACAGTTCGGGGGGGGACATGACAGTTCGGGGGGGGGACATGGGAACAATTCGGTGGGGGGAAATGAGGACAGTTCGGGGGGGGGACAGGGGAACAGTTCGGGGGGGGGACAGGGGAACAGTTCGGGGGGGGACATGAGGACAGTTCAGGGGGTGGGACATGAGAACAGTTCGGGGGGGGGGGGACATGAGAACAGTTCGGGGGGGGGCACATGGGAACAGTCCGGGGAGGGACATGAGGACAGTTCGGGGGGGGGACATGGGCACAGTACGGGGGGAGGATATGAGGACAGTTCGGGGGGGGGGACATGAGAACAGTTCGGGGGGGGACATGAGAACAGTTTGGGGGGGAGATGAGAACAGTTCGGGAGGGGGGGGGCCTTGAGTACAGTTCGGGGGGGGGACATGGGAACAGTACGGGGGAGGGACATGAGGAGAGTTCGGGGGGGGACATGAGAACAGTTCGGGGGGGGACATGAGGACAGTTCGGGGGGGGGACATGAGAACAGTTCGGGGGGGACACGAGAACAGTTCGGGGGGGGGACATGAGAACAGTTCGGGGGGGGGACATGAGAACAGTTCGGGGGGGGGACATGAGGACAGTTCGGGGGGGGGACATGAGAACAGTTCGGTGGGGGTGCATGAGGACAGTTCGGGGGGGGACATGAGAACAGTTCGGTGGGGGGGACATGAGAACAGATCTGGGGGGTGGAATATGAGAACAGTTCAGGGGGGGACATGAGAACAGTTCGGGGGGGGGACATGAGAACAGTTCGGAGGGGTACATGAGAACAGTTCGGGGGGGACATGAGGACAGTTCGGGGGGGGAGATGAGGGACAGTTCGGGGGGGACATGAGGACAGTTCGGGGGGGACATGAGGACAGTTCGGGGGGGGACATGAGGACAGTTCGGGGGGGGGACATGAGGACAGTTCGGGGGGGGACATGGGAACAATTCAGGGGGGGACATGAGGACAGTTCGGGGGGGAGATGAGAACAGTTCGGGGGGGGGGCCATGAGTACATTTCGGGGGGGGACATGGGAACAGTACGGGGGAGGACATGAGGACAGTTCGGGGGGGGGACATGGGAACAGTTCGGGGGGGGGACATGAGAACAGTTCGGGGGGGGACATGGGAACAATTCGGAGGGGGACATGAGAACAGATCGGGGGGGGACATGCGAGCAGTTCGGGGGGGGGGGGGACATGAGAACAGTTCGGTGGGGGGGGACATGAGAACAGTTCGGTGGGGGTACATGAGGACAGTTCGGGGGGGGACATGGGAACAGTTCGGGGGTGGGGAACATGAGAACAGTTCGGGGGGGACATGGGAACAGTTCGGGGGGGACATGAGAACAGTTCGGGGGGGGACATGGGAACAATTCGGGGGGTGACATGGGAACAATTCGGGGGGGGGGACATGAGGACAGTTCGGGGGGGGGACATGGGAACAGTTCGGGGGGGACATGAGGACAGTTCGGGGGGAGACATGGGAACAATTCGGGGCGGATCGTGAGAACGTTTCGGGGGGGGGGCATGGGAACAATTCGGCAGGGGACATGAGAACAGTTCGGGGTGGGACATGGGAACAGTTCGGGGGGCGGACATGAGAACAGTTCGGGGGGGGACATGGGCACAGTACGGGGGAGAACATGAGGACAGTTCGGGGGGGGGACATGAGAACAGCTCGGGGGGGGGACATGAGAACAGTTCGGGGGGGAGATGAGAACAGTTCGGGGGGGGGGGGGCCTTGAGTACAGTTCGGGGGGGGACATGGGAACAGTACGGGGGAGGACATGAGGAGAGTTCGGGGGGGGGGGGACATGGGAACAGTTCGGGGGGGGGACATGAGAACAGTTCGGGGGGGACATGAGGACAGTACGGGGGGGGAGATGAGGACAGTTCGGGGGGGGACATGACAGTTCGGGGGGGGACATGGGAACAATTCGGTGGGGGGACATGAGGACAGTTCGGGGGGGGACATGGGAACAGTTCGGGGGGGGGACATGAGAACAGTTCGGGGGGGGACATGAGGAGAGTTCAGGGGGGGGGACATGAGAACAGTTCGGGGGGGGCACATGGGAACAGTCCGGGGAGGGACATGAGGACAGTTCGGGGGGGGACATGGGCACAGTACGGGGGAGGACATGAGGACAGTTCGGGGGGGGGGACATGAGAACAGTTCGGGGGGGGGGACATGAGAACAGTTCGGGGGGGGAGATGAGAACAGTTCGGGAGGGGGGGGGCCTTGAGTACAGTTCGGGGGGGGACATGGGAACAGTACGGGGGAGGACATGAGGAGAGTTCGGGGGGGGGACATGAGAATAGTTCGGGGGGGGGACATGAGGACAGTTCGGGGGGGGACATGAGGACAGTTCGGGGGGGACATGAGAACAGTTCGGGGGGGAGATGAGGACAGTTCAGGGGGGGGGACATG
>JANJGN010005177.1:0-25782 GCA_026770705.1 Isurus oxyrinchus
CCGAGACAAATTCCCCAAAACCCCCCCGAGACAATGTCCCCAAAACACCCCCTCCAAAACCCCCCCAAGACAATGTCCCCAAAAACCCCCTGAGACAATGTCCCCAAAACCCCCCCGGGACAATGTCCCCAAAATCCCCCCCCAAAACCCCCCCGAGACAATGTCCCCAAAATCCCCCCAAGACAATGTCCCCAAAACCCCCCTCAAAACCCCCCCGAGACAATGTCCCCAAAACCGCCCCGAGACAATGTCCCCAAAACCCCCGAGACAATGTCCCCAAAACCGCCCCGACAAAATGTCCCCAAAACCCCCCGAGACAATGTCCCCAAAACCCCTACCCCAAAACCACCCCGAGACAATGTCCCCAAAACGCCCCCGAGACAATGTCCCCAAAACCCCCCCCAAAATCCCCCCGAGACAATTTCCCCAAAACCCCCCGAGACAATGTCCCCAAAATCCCCTGAGACAATGTCCCCAAAAAGCACACCCCAAAACCCCACCGAGACAATGTCCCCAAAAACCCCTGAGACAATGTCCCCAAAACCCCCTCCCCAAAACACCCCCGAGACAATGTCCCCAAAACCCCCCCGAGACAATGTCCCCAAAACCCCCCCCGAAACCCCCCCGAGACAATGTCACCAAAACCTCCCCGAGACAATGACCCCAATACCCCCCCCGAGACAATGTCCCCAAAACCCCCCCGAGACAATGTCCCCAATACCACCCCGAGACAATGTACCCAAAACCCCGCCCCCACAACCCCCCCGAGACAATGTCCCCAAAACCCCCCGAGACAATGTCCCCAAAACACCCCCCCCAACCACCCCGAGACAATGTCCCCAAAACCCCCCCAAGACAATGTCCCCATAACCCCCTGAGACAATGTCCCCAAAAACCCCCCAAAACACCCCCGAGACAATGTCCCCAAAATCCCCTGAGACAATGTCCCCAAAAGCCCCCCAAAACCCCCCCGAGACAATGTCCCCAAAACGCCTCCAAGACAATGTCCCCAAAACCCCCCGAGACAATGTCCCCAAAATCCCCCCCCAAAAGTCCCCCGAGACAATGTCCCCAAAACCACCCGAGACAATGTCCCCAAAACCCCCCCGAGACAATGTCCCCGAACCCCCCCCGAGACAAATTCCCCAAAACCCCCCCGAGACAATGTCCCCAAAACACCCCCTCCAAAACCCCCCCAAGACAATGTCCCCAAAAACCCCCCGAGACAATGTCCCCAAAACCCCCCCGGGACAATGTCCCCAAAATCCCCCCCCAAAACCCCCCCGAGACAATGTCCCCAAAATCCCCCAAAGACAATGTCCCCAAAACCCCCCAGAGACAATGTCCACAAAACCCCCCCCCAAAACCCGCCCGAGAAAATGTCCCCAAAACCCCCCCGAGACAATGTCCCCAAAAGCCCCCCGCGACAATGTCCCCAAAACCCCCCCCAAACCCCCCCGAGACAATGTTCCCAAAACACCCCCAAGACAATGTCCCCAAAACTCCCCCGAGACAATGACCCCAAACCCCCCCCCAAAACCCCCCCGAGACAATGTCCCCAAAACCAACCCGAGACAATGTCCCCAAAACCCCCCCGAGACAATGTCCCCAAAACCACCCCCCCAAAACCCACCCGAGACAATGTCCCCAAAACCCCCCCCGAGACAATGTCCCCAAAAACCCCCGAGACAATGTCCCCAAAAACCCCCCCGAGACAATGTCCCCAAAACCCCCCCGAGACAATGTCCACAAAACCCGCCCCAAAACCCCCCGAGACAATGTCCACAAAACCCCCCCAAGACAATGTCCCCAAAACCCCCCCGAGACAATGTCCCCAAAACCCCCCCATAACACCCCCCGAGACAATGTCCCCAAAATACCCCCAAGACAATGTCCCAAAACCCCCCCCAAAACCCCGCCGTGACAATGTCCCCAAAACCTCCCCAAGACAATGTCCCCAAACCCCCCCGAGACAATGTCCCCAAAAACTCCCCACACAATTCCCCCCCGAGACAATGTCCCCAAAACGCCGCCGAGACAATGTCCCCAAAACCCTCACGAGACAATGTCCCCAAACCCCCCCCGAGGCAATGTCCCCAAAACCCCCCAGAGACAATGTCCCCAAAACACCACCCCCAAAACCACCCTGAGAAAATGTCCCCAAAACCCCCCCGAGACAATGTCCCCAAAATCCCCCCACCCAAATCCCCCCGAGACAATGTCCCCAAAACACTCACGAGACAATGTCCCCAAAACCCCCAGAGACAATGTCCCCAAAAACCCCCCCCAAAACCCCCCCGAGACATGCCCCCAAAATCACCCCGAGACAATGTCCCCAAAACCCCCCCGAGACAATGTCCCCAAAAACCCCCCGAGACAATGTGCCCAAAACCCCACCCAAAACCCCCCCGAGACAATGTCCCCAAAAACCCCGCGAGACAATGTCCCCAAAACACCCCCGAGACAATGTCCCCAAAACACCCCCGAGACAATGTCCCCAAACACCCCCCCCAAAACCCCCCCAAGCCAATGTCCCCAAAACCCCCCCAAGACAATGTCCACAAAACCCCCCCGAGACAATGTCCCCAAACCACCCCCCAAAATCCCCCGGGACAATGTCCCCAAACCCCCCCGAGACAATGTCCCCAAAAACCCCCGAGACAATGTCCCCAAAACAACCCCCCCAAAAAACCCCCCGAGACAATGTCCCCAAAACCGCCCTGAGTCAATGCCCCGAAAATCCCCCCCAAAACCCCCCAGAGACAATGTCCCCAAAACCCCCCCGAGACAATGTCCCCAAAAACCCCCCGAGACAATGTGCCCAAAACCCCACCCAAAACCCCCCCGAGACAATGTCCCCAAAAACCCCGCGAGACAATGTCCCCAAAACACCCCCGAGACAATGTCCCCAAAACCCCCCCGAGACAATGTCCCCAAAACCCGCCCGTGACAATGTCCCCAAAAGCCCCCCGAGTCAATTACCCAAAACACCCCCCCTAAACCCCACCGAGACAATGTCCCCAAAACCCCCCCGAAACAATGTCCCCAAAACTCCCCTGAGACAATGTCCCCAAAACCCACCCCCAAAAACCCCCCCCGGGACAATGTCCCCAAAACCCCCTGAGACAATGTCCCCAAAACCCCTCCGAGACAATGTCCCCAAAACCCCCCACAAACCCCCCCGAGACAAAGTCCCAAACCCCCCCCGAGACAATGTCCCCAAAACCCCCCCTCAGAACCCCCCCCGAGACAATGTCCCCAAAACCGCCCCGAGACAATGTCCCCAAAACCCCCCGAGACAATGTCCCCAAAACCGCCCCGAGAAAATGTCCCCAAAACCCCCCGAGACAATGTCCCCAAAACCCCTCCCCCAAAACCACCCCGAGACAATGTCCGCAAATCGCCCCCGAGACAATGTCCCCAAAACCCCCCTCAAAATCCCCCCGAGACAATTTCCCCAAAACACCCCCGAGACAATGTCCCCAAAAACCCCTGAGACAATGTCCCCAAAAAGCACACCCCAAAACCCCCCTGAGACAATGTCCCCAAAAACCCCTGAGACAATGTCCCCAAAACCCCCTCCCCCAAAACACCCCCGAGACAATGTCCCTAAAACCCCCCCGAGACAATGTCCCCATAACCCCCCCCGAAACCCCCCCGAGACAATGTCACCAAAACCCCCCCGAGACAATGACCCCAATACCCCCCCCAGACAATATCCGCAAAATCCCCCCCAAAACCCCCCCGAGACAATGTCCCCAAAACCCCCCCGAGACAATGTCCCCAATACCACCCCGAGACAATGTACCCAAAAACCTGACCCCACAACCCCCCTCGAGACAATGTCCCCAAAACCGCCCCGAGACAATGTCCCCAAAACTCCCCGAGACAATGTCCCCAAAACACCCCCCCCAACCACCCTGAGACAATGTCCCCAAAACCCCCCCAAGACAATGTCCCCAAAACCCCCTGAGACAATGTCCCCAAAAACCCCCCAAAATCCCCCCGAGACAATTACCCCAAAACACCCCCGAGACAATGTCCCCAAAATCCCCTGAGACAATGTCCCCAAAACCCCCCCAAAACCCCCCCGAGACAATGTCCCCAAAACGCCTCCAAGACAATGTCCCCAAAACCCCCCGAGACAATGTCCCCAAAATCCCCCCCCAAAAGTCCCCCGAGACAATGTTCCCAAAACCACCAGAGACAATGTCCCCAAAACCCCACCGAGACAATGTCCCCGAACCCTCCCCGAGACAAATTCCCCAAAACCCCCCCGAGACAATGTCCCCAAAACACCCCCTCCAAAACCCCCCCAAGACAATGTCCCCAAAAACCCCCCGAGACAATGTCCCCAAAACACTCCCGGGACAATGTCCCCAAAATTCCCCCAAGACAATGTCCCCAAAACCCCCCAGAGACAATGTCCCCAAAATACCCCCCCAAAACCCCCCCGAGAAAATGTCCCCAAAACCCCCCCGAGACAATGTCCCCAAAAGCCCCCCGCGACAATGTCCCCAAAAACCACCCACCAAACCCCCCCGAGACAGTGTCCCCAAAACACCCCCGAGACAATGTCCCCAAAACTCCCCCGAGACAATGACCCCAAAAACCCCCCCAAAACCCCCCCGAGACAATGTCCCCAAAACCAACCCGAGACAATGTCCCCAAAACCCCCCCGAGACAATGTCCCCAAAACCACCCCCCCAAAACCCCCCCGAGAAAATGTCCCCAAAACCCCCCCGAGACAATGTCCCCAAAAACCCCCGAGACAATGTCCCCAAAAACCCCCCCGAGACAATGTCCCCAAAACCCCCCCGAGACAATGTCCACAAAACCCGCCCCAAAACCCACCCGAGACAATGTCCACAAAACCCCCCCAAGACAATATCCCCAAAACCCCTCCGAGACAATGTCCCCAAAACCCCCCCATAACCCCCCCCCCGAGACAATGTCCCCAAAATACCCCCAAGACAATGTCCCAAAACCCCCCCAAAACCCCCCCGTGACAATGTCCCCAAAACCCCCCCAAGACAATGTCCCCAAAACCCCCCCGAGACAATGTCCCCAAAAACTCTTCACCCAATACCCCCCCGAGACAATGTCCCCAAAACTCCCCCGAGACAATGTCCCCAAAACCCTCACGAGAAAATGACCCCAAAACCCCCCCGAGGCAATGTCCCCAAAACCCCCCAGAGACAATGTCCCCAAAACACCACCCCCAAAACCACCCTGAGAAAATGTCCCCAAAACACCCCCGAGACAATGTCCCCAAAATCCCCCCACCCAAATCCCCCCCGAGACAATGTCCCCAAAACGCCCCCGAGACAATGTCCCCAAAACTCTCACGAGACAATGTCCCCAAAACCCGCCAGAGACAATGTCCCCAAAAATCCCCCACAAAACCCCCCCGAGACATGTCCCCAAAACCACCCCAAGACAATGTGCCCAAAACCCCCCTGAGACAATGTCCCCAAAACCCCCCCCAAAAAACCCCCGAGACAATGTCCCCAAAACCCCCCCGAGACAATGTCCCCAAAAACCCCCCGAGACAATGTGCCCAAAACCCCACCCAAAACCCCCCCGAGACAATGTCCCCAAAAACCCCGCGAGACAATGTCCCCAAAACACCCCCGAGACAATGTCCCCAAAAACCCCCCCCGAGACAATGTCCCCAAAATTCCCCCCCCCAAAAACCCCCAAGCCAATGTCCCCAAAACCCCCCAAGACAATGTCCACAAAACCCCCCCGAGACAATGTCCCCAAACCACCCCCCAAAATCCCCCAGGACAACGTCCCCAAACCCCCCCCGAGACAATGTCCACAAAAACCCCCGAGACAATGTCCCCAAAACAACCCCCCCCAAAAAACCCCCCGAGACAATGTCCCCAAAATCCCCCGAGACAATGTCCCCAGAAACCCCCCCCCAAAACACCCCCGAGACAATGTCCCCAAACCACCCCGAGACAATGTCCCCAAAACCCCCCCGAGACAATGTCCACAAACCCCCCCACCCCAAAACCCCCCCGAGACAATGTCCCCAAAACCCCCCCTAGACAATGTCCCCAAAACCGCCCCGAGACAATGTCCCCAAAACACCCCCCCCCAAAACCCCCCCGAGTCAATGTCCCCAAAACCCCCCCGAGACAATGTCCCCAAAAACCCCCCCAAAACCACCCCGAGACAATGTCCCCAAAACCCCCCTGAGACAATGTGCCCAAAACACCCCCGAGACAATGTCCCCAAAACCCCCACCCACAGAACACCCCCGAGACAATGTCCCCAAAAACCCCCACAAAATCCCCCCGAGACAATGTCCCCAAAATTCCCCGAGACAATGTCCCCAAAACCCCCCCGAGACAATGTCCCCAAAATCACCCCCACAAAATGCCCCTGAGACAATGTGCCCAAAATCCCCCGAGACAATGTCCCCAAAACCCCCACGAGACAATGTCCCCAAAAAGCACCCCCCAAAACCCCCCCCAGACAATGTGCCCAAAATCCCCCGAGACAATGTCCCCAAAACCCCCACGAGACAATGTCCCCAAAAAGCACCCCCCAAAACCCCCCCCAGACAATGTCCCCAAAACTCCCCTGAGACAATGTCCCCAAAACCACCCCGAGACATTGTCCTCAAAACCCCCTCCCCAAAACCCCCCCGAGACAATGTCCCCAAAACCCCCCCGAGACAATGTCCCCGAAAACGCCCCGAGAGAATGTCCCCAAAACCCCCCCCAAAATCCCCCGAGACAATGTCCCCAAAACCCCCCCGAGACAATGTCCCCGAACCCCCCCGAGACAATGACCCCAAAACACCCCCCCAAAACCCCCCCGAGACAATGTCCCCAAAACCTCCCCGAGACAATGTCCCCAAAACCCCCCCGAGACAATGTCCCCAAAATCCCCCCCCAAAACCCCCCCCCGAGACAATGTCCCCAAAACCCCCCCGAGACAATGTCCCCAAAACCGCCCCGAGTCAATTCCCCCAAAACCCCCCCCAAAACCCCCCAGAGACAATGTCCCCAAAACCCCCCCATGAATATGTCCCCAAAAGCCCCCCGAGTCAATGTCCCCAAAACCCCCCCCCAAAACCCACCCGAGACCATGTCCCCAAAACCCCCCGGAGACAATGTCCCCAAAACTCCCCCGAGACAATGTCCCCAAAACCCACCCCCCAAAACACCCCCGAGACAATGTCCCCAAAAGCCCACGAGATAATGTCCCCAAAACACCCCCGGGAAAATGACCCCAAAAACCCCCCCAAAACACCCCCGAGACAATGTCCCCAAAACCCCCCCGAGACAATGTCCCCAAAACCCCCCCCCTCAAAACCCCCCCGAGACAATGTCCCCAAAACCCCCCCGAGACAATGTCCACAAAAACACCCCCCAAACCCCCCCCCCGAGACAATGTCCCCAAACCCCACCCGAGACACTGTCCCCAAAACCAACCCGAGACAATGTCCCCAAAACCCCCCCCATAACTCCTCCGAGACAATGTCCCCAAAACACCCCCGAGACAATGTCCCCAAAACCCCCCCCCATATCCACCCCGTGACAATGTCTCCAAAACCTCTCCGAGACAATGTCCCCAAAAACCCCCCCGAGACAATGTCCCCAAAACCGCCCCTCCAAATCAGCCCCAAGACAATGTCCCCAAAAACCCCCTGAGACAATGTCCCCAAAACCCCCCCGAGACAATGTCCCCAAAAGCCCCCCCAAAACCCCCCCGAGACAATGTCCCCAAAATCCCCCCGAGACAATGTCCCCAAAACCCCCCAGAGACAATGTCCCCAAAAGCCCCCCCAAAACCCCCCCGAGACAATGTCCCCAAAACCCCCCCGAGACAATGTCCCCAAAAGCCACCCGAGACAATGTCCCCAAAACGCTCCCGAGACAATGTCCCCAAAACACCCCCGAGACAATGTCCCCAAAACCCCCCTGAGACAATGTCCCCAAAACCCCCCCAAGACAATGTCCCCAAAACCCCACCCCCCAAAACCCCCCGGAGATAATGTCCACAAAACCCCCCCGAGAAAATGTCCGCAAAACCCCCCCGAGACAATGTCCCCAAAAACCCCCCCCAAAACCCCCCCGAGACAATGTCAACAAAACCCCCCCCCAAAACCCCCCCGAGACAATGTCCCCAAAACCACCCCGAGACAATGTCCCCAAAACACCCCCGAGACAATGTCCCCAAAACCCCCCCCCATAACCCCCCCGAGACAATGTCCCCAAAACTCCCCCGAGACAATGTCCCCAAAACCCACCCCCCAAAACACCCCCGAGACAATGTCCCCAAAAGCCCACGAGATAATGTCCCCAAAACACCCCCGGGAAAATGACCCCAAAAACCCCCCCAAAACACCCCCGAGACAATGTCCCCAAAACCCCCCCGAGACAATGTCCCCAAAACCCCCCCCTCAAAACCCCCCCGAGACAATGTCCCCAAAACCCCCCCGAGACAATGTCCACAAAAACACCCCCCAAACCCCCCCCCCGAGACAATGTCCCCAAACCCCACCCGAGACACTGTCCCCAAAACCAACCCGAGACAATGTCCCCAAAACCCCCCCCATAACTCCTCCGAGACAATGTCCCCAAAACACCCCCGAGACAATGTCCCCAAAACCCCCCCCCATATCCACCCCGTGACAATGTCTCCAAAACCTCTCCGAGACAATGTCCCCAAAAACCCCCCCGAGACAATGTCCCCAAAACCGCCCCTCCAAAACAGCCCCAAGACAATGTCCCCAAAAACCCCCTGAGACAATGTCCCCAAAACCCCCCCGAGACAATGTCCCCAAAAGCCCCCCCAAAACCCCCCCGAGACAATGTCCCCAAAATCCCCCCGAGACAATGTCCCCAAAACCCCCCTGAGACAATGTCCCCAAAAGCCCCCCCAAAACCCCCCCGAGACAATGTCCCCAAAACCCCCCCGAGACAATGTCCCCAAAAGCCACCCGAGACAATGTCCCCAAAACGCTCCCGAGACAATGTCCCCAAAACACCCCCGAGACAATGTCCCCAAAACCCCCCTGAGACAATGTCCCCAAAACCCCCCCAAGACAATGTCCCCAAAACCCCACCCCCCAAAACCCCCCGGAGATAATGTCCACAAAACCCCCCCGAGAAAATGTCCGCAAAACCCCCCCGAGACAATGTCCCCAAAAACCCCCCCCAAAACCCCCCCGAGACAATGTCAACAAAACCCCCCCCCAAAACCCCCCCGAGACAATGTCCCCAAAACCACCCCGAGACAATGTCCCCAAAACACCCCCGAGACAATGTCCCCAAAACCCCCCCCATAACCCCCCCGAGACAATGTCCGCAAAATACACCCAAGAAAATGTCCCCAAAATCCCCCCCCAAAACCCCCCCGTGACAATGTCCCCAAAACCCCCCCAAGACAATGTCGACAAAACACCCCCGAGACAATGTCCCCAAAACACCCCCACCCAAAACCCCCCCGAGACAATGTCCCCAAAACACCCCCGAGACAATGTCCCCAAAACCCTCACGAGACAATGTCCCCAAAAACCCCCCGAGACAATGTCCTCAAAACCCGCCAGAGACAATGTCCCCAAAACCTCCCCCCCCAAAACCCCCCCGAGACAATGTCCCCAAAACCCCTCCGAGACAATGTCCCCAAAAACCCCCCCGAAACCCCCCCGTGACAATGTCCCCAAAAACCCCCCGAGACAATGTCCCCAAAACACCCTCGAGACAATGTCCCCAATATCCCACCACCCAAACCACCCCCGAGACAATGTCCCCAATACGCCCCCGAGACAATGTCCCCAAAACCCTCACGAGACAATGACCCCAAAACACCCCCGAGACAATGTCCCCAAAACCCCCCAGAGACAGTGTCCCCAAAAATCCCCCCAAAGCACCCCCGAGACAATGTCCCCAAAACCACCCCGAGACAATGTCCCCAAAACCCCCCCGAGACAATGTCCCCAAAACCCCCCCCCAAAACCCCCCCGAGACAATGTCCACAAAACGTCCCCGAGACAATGTCCCCAAACCACCCCCCCAAAATCCCCTGGGACAATGTCCCGAAAACCCCCCCGAGACAATGTCCTCAAAACCACCCCGAGACAATGTCCCCAAAACAACCTCACCCAAAAACCCCCCGAGACAATGTCCCCAAAACACCCCCGAGACAATGTCCCCAGAACCCCCCCCAAAAACCCCTCCGAGACAATTTCCCCAAAACCACCCCGAGACAATGTCCCCAAACCCCCCCCGAGACAATGTCCCCAAAACCCCCCCGAGACAATGTCCCCAAAACCCCCCCGAGACAATGTCCCCAAAACCCCCACCCACAGAACACCACCGAGACAATGTCCCCAAAACCCCCCCTAGACAATGTCCCCAAAACCACCCACAAAACCCCCCCGAGACAACGTCCGCAAAACCCCCCCGAGACAATATCCCCAAAACCCCCCCAAGACAATGTCCCCAAAACACCCCCACAAAACCCCCCCGAGACAATGTCCCCAAAATCCCCCGAGACAATGTCCCCAAAACCACCCCCCCAAAACGCCCCTGAGACAATGTCCCCAAAACCCCCCCGAGACAATGTCCTCAAAACCCCCATGAGACAATGTCCCCAAAAAGCACCCCCCAAAACCCCCCACAAAACCCCCCCGAGACAACGTCCGCAAAAACCCCCGAGACAATGTCCCCTAAACACCCCCGAGACAATGTCCCCAAAACCCCCCTGAGACAATGTCCCCAAAACCAGCCCGAGACATTGTCCCCAAAACCCCCTCCCCAAAACCCCCCGAGACAATGTCCCCAAAACCCCCTAGTGACAATGTCCCCAAAAACGCCCCGAGAGAATGTCCCCAAAACACCCCCCAAAACCCCCCCTAGACAATGTGCCCAAACCCCCCACCCCAAAACCCCCCCGAGAAAATGTCCCCGAACCCCCCCGAGACAATGACCACAAAACACCCCCCCAAAACCCCCCCGAGACAATGTCCCCAAAACCCCCCTGAGACAAGGTCCCCAAAAC
Source organism: Isurus oxyrinchus (assembly GCA_026770705.1). Lineage (NCBI taxonomy): Eukaryota > Metazoa > Chordata > Chondrichthyes > Lamniformes > Lamnidae > Isurus > Isurus oxyrinchus. Next base: position 11,026 of record JANJGN010005177.1, read on the forward strand.
CCCCCGAGACAAGGTCCCCAAAACCCCCCCGAGACAATGTCCCCAAAATTCCCCCCCAAAACCCCCCATGAGACAATGTCCCCAAAACCCCCCCGAGACAATGTCCCCAAAACCGCCCCGAGTCAATTCCCCCAAAACCCCCCCCCAAAACGCCCAGAGACAATGGCCCAAAACCCCCCGTGACAATGTCCCCAAAAGCGCCCCGAGTCAATGTCCCCAAAACCCCCCCAAAACCCATCCGAGACAATGACCCCAGAACCCTCCCGAGACAATGTCGCCAAAACTACCCGAGACAATGTCCCCAAAACCCACCCCCCAAAACCCCCCCCAAGACAATGTCCCCAAAACCCCCCGAGACAATGTCCCCAAAACACCCCCGAGAAAATGTCCCCAAAACCCCCCCCAAAACCCCCCCGAGACAATGTCCCCAAAACCCACCGAGACAATGTCCCCAAAACCCCCCATCAAAAACCCCCGCGACAATGTCCCCAAAACAACCCCCGAGACAATGGCCACAACAACCCCCCCCAAAACCTCCCCGAGACAATATCCCCAAACCCCACCCGAGACAATGTCCCCCAAACCCCCCCGAGACAATGTCCCCAAAACCCCCCCGAGACAATGTCCCCAAAACCCCCCCTCAAAACCCCCCCGAGACAATGTCCCCAAAACCGCCCCGAGACAATGTCCCCAAAACGCCCCGAGACAATGTCCCCAAAACCGCCCCGAGAAAATGTCCCCAAAACCCCCCGAGACAATGTCCCCAAAACCCCTCCCCCAAAACCACCCCGAGACAATGTCCCCAAAACCCCCCCAAGACAATGTCCCCAAAACGCCCCCGAGACAATGTCCCCAAAACCCCCCCCAAAATCCCCCCGAGACAATTTCCCCAAAACCCCCCCGAGACAATGTCCCCAAAACCCCCTGAGACAATGTCCCCAAAACCCCCCCCAAAACACCCCGAGACAATGTCCCCAAAACGCCCCCGAGACAATGTCCCCAAAACCCCCCCGAGATAATGTCCCCAAAATCCCCCCACAAAAGTCCCCCGAGACAATGTCGCCAAAACCCCCCCGAGACAATGTCCCCAAAAGCCACCCGAGACAATGTCCCCAAAACACCCCCACAAAATCCCCCTGAGACAATGTCCCCAAAATCCCCCGAGACAATGTCCCCAAAACCCCCCCGAGACAATGTCCCGAAAACACCCCCAAAACCCCCCCGAGACAATGACCCCAAAACCCAACCGAGACAATGTCCGCAAAACCCCCCCGAGACAATATCCCCAAACCCCCCCGAGACAATGTCCCCAAAAACACCACCCCAAAACGCCCCTGAGACAATGTCCCCAAAACCCCCCCGAGGCAATGTCCCCAAAAAGCACACCCCAAAACCCCCCCGAGACAATGTCCCCAAAAACCCCTGAGACAATGTCCCCAAAACCCCCTCCCCCAAAACACCCCCGAGACAATGTCCCCAAAACCCCCCCGAGACAATGTCCCCAAAAACGCCCCGAGAGAATGTCCCCAAACCCCACCCCAAAACCCCCCCGAGAAAATGTCCCCAAAACCCCCCCGAGACAATGTCCCCGAACCCCCCCGAGACAATGACCCCAAAACACCCCCCCAAAACCCCCCCGAGACAATGTTCCCAAAACCCCCCCGAGACAATGTCCCCAAAACCGCCCCGAGTCAATGCCCCCAAAACCCCCCCCAAAACCCCCCAGAGACAATGTCCCCAAAATCCCCCCGTGACAATGTCCCCAAAAGCCCCCCGAGTCAATGTCCCCAAAACACCCCCCCAAAACCCCCCCGAGACAATGGCCCCAAAACCCCTCCGATACAATGTCCCCAAAACTCCCCTGAGACAATGTCCCCAAAAGCCACTCCCCAAAACCACCCCCGGGACAATGACCCCAAAACCCCCTGAGACAATGTCCCCAAAACCCCCCCGAGACAACGTCCCCAAAACCCCCCCCAAAACCCCCCCGAGACAATGTCACCAAAACCCCCCCGAGACAATGTCCCCAAAAACCCCCCTCAAAACCCCCCCGATACAATGTCCCCAAAACCCCCCCCAAAACCCCCTCGTGACAATGTCCCCAAAACCGCCCCGAGACAAATTCCCCAAAACCCCCCCGAGACAATGTCCCCGAAAAAACCCCTCCAAAACCCCCCCAAGACAATGTCCCCAAAAACCCCGTGAGACAATGTCCCCAAAATCCCCCCGGGACAATGTCCCCAAAACACCCCCAATACCCCCCCGAGACAATGTCCCCAAAATCCCCCCAAGGCAATGTCCACAAAACCCACCCGAGACGATGTCCCCAAACCCCCCCCCAAAACCCCCCCGAGACAATATCCCCAAACCCCCCCGAGACAATGTCCCCAAAAACACCACCCCAAAACGCCCCTGAGACAATGTCCCCAAAACCCCCCCGAGGCAATGTCCCCAAAAAGCACACCCCAAAACCCCCCCGAGACAATATCCCCAAAAACCCCTGAGACAATGTCCCCAAAACCCCCTCCCCCAAAACACCCCCGAGACAATGTCCCCAAAACCCCCCCGAGACAATGTCCCCAAAAACGCCCCGAGAGAATGTCCCCAAACCCCACCCCAAAACCCCCCCGAGAAAATGTCCCCAAAACCCCCCCGAGACAATGTCCCCGAACCCCCCCGAGACAATGACCCCAAAACACCCCCCCAAAACCCCCCCGAGACAATGTTCCCAAAACCCCCCCGAGACAATGTCCCCAAAACCGCCCCGAGTCAATGCCCCCAAAACCCCCCCCAAAACCCCCCAGAGACAATGTCCCCAAAATCCCCCCGTGACAATGTCCCCAAAAGCCCCCCGAGTCAATGTCCCCAAAACACCCCCCCAAAACCCCCCCGAGACAATGGCCCCAAAACCCCTCCGATACAATGTCCCCAAAACTCCCCTGAGACAATGTCCCCAAAAGCCACTCCCCAAAACCACCCCCGGGACAATGACCCCAAAACCCCCTGAGACAATGTCCCCAAAACCCCCCCGAGACAACGTCCCCAAAACCCCCCCGAGACAATGTCACCAAAACCCCCCCGAGACAATGTCCCCAAAAACCCCCCTCAAAACCCCCCCGATACAATGTCCCCAAAACCCCCCCCAAAACCCCCTCGTGACAATGTCCCCAAAACCGCCCCGAGACAAATTCCCCAAAACCCCCCCGAGACAATGTCCCCGAAAAAACCCCTCCAAAACCCCCCCAAGACAATGTCCCCAAAAACCCCGTGAGACAATGTCCCCAAAATCCCCCCGGGACAATGTCCCCAAACCCCCCCCCAATACCCCCCCGAGACAATGTCCCCAAAATCCCCCCAAGGCAATGTCCACAAAACCCACCCGAGACGATGTCCCCAAACCCCCCCCCATAACCCCCCCGAGACAATGTCCCCAAAACCCCCCGAGACAATGTCCCTAAAAGCCCCCCGAGACAATGTCCCCAAAAACCCACCCCAAAACCTCCCCGAGACAATGTCCCCAAAACACCGCCGAGACATTGTCCCCAAAACTCCCCCGAGACAATGACCCCAAACCCCCCCCCAAAACCCCCCCGAGACAATGTCCCCAAAACCCCCCCGAGACAATGTCCCCAAAAACCCCCGAGACAATGTCCCCAAATCCCCCCCAAAACCCCCCTGAGACAATGTCCCCAAAACCCCCCCGAGACAATGTCCCCAAAACCCCCCTGAGACAATGTCCCCAAAAACCCCCTCCAAAACCCCCCGAGACAATGTCTCCAAAACACCCCCGAGACAATGTCCCCAAACCCCCCGAGACAATGACCCCAAAACCCCCCCCGATACCCCCCCGAGACAATGTCACCAAAACCCCCCCGAGACAATGACCCCAATACCCCCCCAGACAATGTCCCCAAAATCCCCCCCAAAACCCCCCCGAGACAATGTCCCCAAAACCCCCCCGAGACAATGTCCCCAATACCACCTCGAGACAATGTACCCAAAACCCCGCCCCCACAACCCCCCCCGAGACAATGTCCCCAAAACCGCCCCGAGACAATGTCCCCAAAACCCCCCGAGACAATGTCCCCAAATCACCCCCCCAAACCACCCCGAGACAATGTCCCCAAAACCCCCCCAAGACAATGTCCCCAAAACCCCCTGAGACAATGTCCCCAAAAACCCCCCAAAATCCCCCCGAGACAACTTCCCCAAAACACACCCGAGACAATGTCCCCAAAATCCCCTGAGACAATGTCCCCAAAACCCCCCCAAAACCCCCCCGAGACCATGTCCCCAAAACGCCTCCAAGACAATGTCCCCAAAACCCCCCGAGACAATGTCCCCAAAATCCCCCGCCAAAAGTCCCCCGAGACAATGTCCCCAAAACCACCCGAGACAATGTCCCCAAAACCCCCCCGAGACAATGTCCCCGAACACCCCCGAGACAAATTCCCCAAAACCCCCCGGAGACAATGTCCCCAAAACACCCCCTCCAAAACCCCCCCAAGACAATGTCCCCAAAAACCCCCCGAGACAATGTCCCCAAAACACCCCCGGGACAATGTCCCCAAAATCCCCCCCCCAAAACCCCCCCGAGACAATGTCCCCAAAATCCCCCCAAGACAATGTCCCCAAAACCCCCCCCGAGACAATGTCCCCAAAACCCCCAGCCTAAAACCCCCCCGAGAAAATGTCCCCAAAACCCCCCCGAGACAATGTCCCCAAAAGCCCCCCGAGACAATGTCCCCAAAAACCCCCCCCAAACCCCCCCGAGACAATGTCCCCTAAACACCCCCGAGACAATGTCCCCAAAACCCTCACGAGACAATGCCCCCAAAACCCCCCCGACGCAATGTCCCCAAAACCCCCCAGAGACAATGTCCCCAAAACACCACCCCCAAAACCCCCCCTTGACAATGTCCCCAAAACCCCCCCGAGACAATTTCCCCAAAACCTCCCCCCCAAAACCACCAAGAGACAATGTCCCCAAAACCCCCCCGAGACAATGTCCCCAAAACCCCCCCCCCAAAACCCCCCCCGTGACAATGTCCCCAAAACCACCCTGAGAAAATGTCCCCAAAACACCCCCGAGACAATGTCCCCAAAATCCCCCCACCCAAATCCCCCCCGAGACAATGTCCCCAAAACGCCCCCGAGACAATGTCCCCAAAACTCTCACGAGACAATGTCCCCAAAACCCCCCAGAGACAATGTCCCCAAAAACCCCCCGAGACATGTCCCCAAAACCACCCCGAGACAATGTGCCCAAAACCCCCCTGAGACAATGTCCCCAAACCCCCCCCCCCAAAAACCCCCGAGACAATGTCCCCAAAAACCCCCCCGAGACAATGTCCCCAAAAACCCCCCGAGACAATGTGCCCAAAACCCCACCCAAAACCCCCCCGAGACAATGTCCCCAAAAACCCCGCGAGACAATGTCCCCAAAACACCCCCGAGACAATGTCCCCAAAACCCCCCCGAGACAATGTCCCCAAAACCCCCCCCCCAAAACCCCCGCGAGCCAATGTCCCCAAAACCCCCCCAAGACAATGTCCACAAAACCCCCCCGAGACAATGTCCCCAAACCACCCCCCAAAATCCCCCAGGACAATGTCCCCAACACCCCCCCGAGACAATGTCCACAAAAACCCCCGAGACAATGTCCCCAAAACAAGCCCCCCAAAAAAGCCCCCGAGACAATGTCCCCAAAACCCCCCCGAGACAATGTCCCCAGAAACCCCCCCCCAAAACACCCCCGAGACAATGTCCCCAAACCACCCCGAGACAATGTCCCCAAAACCCCCCGAGACAATGTCCACAAACCCCCCCACCCCAAAACCCCCCCGAGACAAGGTCCCCAAAACCCCCCCTAGACAATGTCCCCAAAACCGCCCCGAGACAATGTCCCCAAAACACCACCCCCAAAACACCCCCGAGTCAATGTCCCCAAAACCCCCCCGAGACAATGTCCCCAAAAACCCCCCCAAAACCACCCCGAGACAATGTCCCCAAAACCCCCCTGAGACAATGTGCCCAAAACACCCCCGAGACAATGTCCCCAAAACCCCCACCCACAGAACACCCCCGAGACAATGTCCCCAAAACCCCCCCGAGACAATGTCCCCAAAACCCCCCACAAAATCCAACCGAGACAATGTCCCCAAAATTCCCCGAGACAATGTCCCCAAACCCCCCCCGAGACAATGTCTCCAAAACCCCCCCCAAAACCCCCCCGAGACAATGTCCCCAAAACACCCCCGAGACAATGTCCCCAAAACCCCCCCGAGACAATGTCCCCAAAATCACCCCCCCAAAATGCCCCTGAGACAATGTGCCCAAAATCCCCCGAGACAATGTCCCCAAAACCCCCACGAGACAATGTCCCCAAAAAGCACCCCCCAAAACCCTCCCCAGACAATGTCCCCAAAACCCCCCTAAGACAATGTCCCCAAAACCACCCCGAGACATTGTCCTCAAAACCCCCTCCCCAAAACCCCCCCGAGACAATGTCCCCAAAACCCCCCCGAGACAATGTCCCCGAAAACGCCCCAAGAGAATGTCCCCAAAACCCCCCCCCAAAATCCCCCGTGACAATGTCCCCAAAAACCCCCCGAGACAATGTCCCCAAAACACCCTCGAGACAATGTCCCCAAAATCCCACCACCCAAACCACCCCCGAGACAATGTCCCCAAAACGCCCCCGAGACAATGTCCCCAAAACCCTCACGAGACAATGTCCCCAAAACACCCCCGAGACAATGTCCCCAAAACCCCCCAGAGACAGTGTCCCCAAAAATCCCCCCAAAGCACCCCCGAGACAATGTCCCCAAAACCACCCCGAGACAATGTCCCCAAAACCCCCCGAGACAATGTCCCCAAAGCCCCCCCCCCAAAACCCCCCCGAGACAATGTCCACAAAACGTCCCCGAGACAATGTCCCCAAACCACCCCCCCAAAATCCCCTGGGACAATGTCCCGAAAACCCCCCCGAGACAATGTCCTCAAAACCACCCCCGAGACAATGTCCCCAAAACAACCTCACCCAAAAACCCCCCAAGACAATGTCCCCAAAACACCCCCGAGACAATGTCCCCAGAACCCCCCCCAAAAACCCCTCCGAGACAATGTCCCCAAAACCACCCCGAGACAATGTCCCCAAACCCCCCCGAGACAATGTCCCCAAAACCCCCCCGAGACAATGTCCCCAAAACCCCCCCGAGTCAATGTCCCCAAAACCCCCACCCACAGAACACCACCGAGACAATGTCCCCAAAACCCCCCCTAGACAATGTCCCCAAAACCCCCCACAAAACCCCCCCGAGACAACGTCCGCAAAACCCCCCCGAGACAATGTCCCCAAAACCCCCCCAAGACAATGTCCCCAAAACACCCCCACAAAACCCCCCCGAGACAATGTCCCCAAAATCCCCCGAGACAATGTCCCCAAAACCACCCCCCCAAAACGCCCCTGAGACAATGTCCCCAAAACCCCCCCGAGACAATGTCCTCAAAACCCCCATGAGACAATGTCCCCAAAAAGCACCCCCCAAAACCCCCCACAAAACCCCCCCGAGACAACGTCCGCAAAACCCCCCCGAGACAATGTCCCCTAAACACCCCCGAGACAATGTCCCCAAAACCCCCCTGAGACAATGTCCCTAAAACCAGCCCGAGACATTGTCCCCAAAACCCCCTCCCCAAAACCCCCCGAGACAATGTCCCCAAAACCCCCCTAGTGACAATGTCCCCAAAAACGCCCCGAGAGAATGTCCCCAAAACACCCCCCAAAACCCCCCCTAGACAATGTGCCCAAACCCCCCACCCCAAAACCCCCCCGAGAAAATGTCCCCGAACCCCCCCGAGACAATGACCACAAAACACCCCCCCAAAACCCCCCGAGACAATGTCCCCAAAACCCCCCTGAGACAAGGTCCCCAAAACCCCCCGAGACAAGGTCCCCAAAACCCCCCCGAGACAATGTCCCCAAAATTCCCCCCCAAAACCCCCCATGAGACAATGTCCCCAAAACCCCCCCGAGACAATGTCCCCAAAACCGCCCCGAGTCAATTCCCCCAAAACCCCCCCCAAAACGCCCAGAGACAATGGCCCAAAACCCCCCGTGACAATGTCCCCAAAAGCGCCCCGAGTCAATGTCCCCAAAACCCCCCCAAAACCCACCCGAGACAATGACCCCAGAACCCTCCCGAGACAATGTCGCCAAAACTACCCGAGACAATGTCCCCAAAACCCACCCCCCAAAAACCCCCCCAAGACAATGTCCCCAAAACCCCCCAAGACAATGTCCCCAAAACACCCCCGAGAAAATGTCCCCAAAACCCCCCCCAAAACCCCCCCCGAGACAATGTCCCCAAAACCCACCGAGACAATGTCCCCAAAACCCCCCATCAAAAACCCCCGCGACAATGTCCCCAAAACAACCCCCGAGACAATGGCCACAACAACCCCCCCCAAAACCTCCCCGAGACAATATCCCCAAACCCCACCCGAGACAATGTCCCCCAAACCCCCCCGAGACAATGTCCCCAAAACCCCCCCGAGACAATGTCCCCAAAACCCCCCCTCAAAACCCCCCCGAGACAATGTCCCCAAAAACCGCCCCGAGACAATGTCCCCAAAACGCCCCGAGACAATGTCCCCAAAACCGCCCCGAGAAAATGTCCCCAAAAACCCCGAGACAATGTCCCCAAAACCCCTCCCCCAAAACCACCCCGAGACAATGTCCCCAAAACCCCCCCAAGACAATGTCCCCAAAACGCCCCCGAGACAATGTCCCCAAAACCCCCCCCAAAATCCCCCCGAGACAATTTCCCCAAAACCCCTCCGAGACAATGTCCCCAAAACCCCCTGAGACAATGTCCCCAAAACCCCCCCCAAAACACCCCGAGACAATGTCCCCAAAACGCCCCCGAGACAATGTCCCCAAAACCCCCCCGAGATAATGTCCCCAAAATCCCCCCACAAAAGTCCCCCGAGACAATGTCGCCAAAACCCCCCCGAGACAATGTCCCCAAAAGCCACCCGAGAAAATGTCCCCAAAACACCCCCACAAAATCCCCCTGAGACAATGTCCCCAAAATCCCCCGAGACAATGTCCCCAAAACCCCCCCGAGACAATGTCCCGAAAACACCCCCAAAACCCCCCCGAGACAATGACCCCAAAACCCAACCGAGACAATGTCCGCAAAACCCCCCCGAGACAATATCCCCAAACCCCCCCGAGACAATGTCCCCAAAAACACCACCCCAAAACGCCCCTGAGACAATGTCCCCAAAACCCCCCCGAGGCAATGTCCCCAAAAAGCACACCCCAAAACCCCCCCGAGACAATGTCCCCAAAAACCCCTGAGACAATGTCCCCAAAACCCCCTCCCCCAAAACACCCCCGAGACAATGTCCCCAAAACCCCCCCGAGACAATGTCCCCAAAAACGCCCCGAGAGAATGTCCCCAAACCCCACCCCAAAACCCCCCCGAGAAAATGTCCCCAAAACCCCCCCGAGACAATGTCCCCGAACCCCCCCGAGACAATGACCCCAAAACACCCCCCCCAAAACCCCCCCGAGACAATGTTCCCAAAACCCCCCCGAGACAATGTCCCCAAAACCGCCCCGAGTCAATGCCCCCAAAACCCCCCCCAAAACCCCCCAGAGACAATGTCCCCAAAATCCCCCCGTGACAATGTCCCCAAAAGCCCCCCGAGTCAATGTCCCCAAAACACCCCCCCAAAACCCCCCCGAGACAATGGCCCCAAAACCCCTCCGATACAATGTCCCCAAAACTCCGCTGAGACAATGTCCCCAAAAGCCACTCCCCAAAACCACCCCCGGGACAATGACCCCAAAACCCCCTGAGACAATGTCCCCAAAACCCCCCCGAGACAACGTCCCCAAAACCCCCCCCAAAACCCCCCCAAGACAATGTCACCAAAACCCCCCCGAGACAATGTCCCCAAAAACCCCCCTCAAAACCCCCCCGATACAATGTCCCCAAAACCCCCCCCAAAACCCCCTCGTGACAATGTCCCCAAAACCGCCCCGAGACAAATTCCCCAAAACCCCCCCGAGACAATGTCCCCAAAACCCCCCCTCCAAAACCCCCCCAAGACAATGTCCCCAAAAACCCCGTGAGACAATGTCCCCAAAATCCCCCCGGGACAATGTCCCCAAACCCCCCCCCAATACCCCCCCGAGACAATGTCCCCAAAATCCCCCCAAGGCAATATCCACAAAACCCACCCGAGACGATGTCCCCAAACCCCCCCCCATAACCCCCCCGAGACAATGTCCCCAAAACCCCCCGAGACAATGTCCCTAAAAGCCCCCCGAGACAATGTCCCCAAAAACCCACCCCAAAACCTCCCCGAGACAATGTCCCCAAAACACCCCCGAGACATTGTCCCCAAAACTCCCCCGAGACAATGACCCCAAACCCCCCCCCAAAACCCCCCCGAGACAATGTCCCCAAAACCCCCCCGAGACAATGTCCCCAAAAACCCCCGAGACAATGTCCCCAAATCCCCCCCCAAAACCCCCCTGAGACAATGTCCCCAAAACCCCCCCGAGACAATGTCCCCAAAACCCCCCCGAGACAATGTCCCCAAAAACCCCCCCCAAAACCCCCCGAGACAATGTCTCCAAAACACCCCGAGACAATGTCCCCAAACCCCCCGAGACAATGACCCCAAAACCCCCCCGATACCCCCCCGAGACAATGTCACCAAAACCCCCCCGAGACAATGACCCCAATACCCCCCCAGACAATGTCCACAAAAACCCCCCCAAAACCCCCCCGAGACAATGTCCCCAAAACCCCCCCGAGACAATGTCCCCAATACCACCTCGAGACAATGTACCCAAAACCCCGCCCCCACAACCCCCCCCGAGACAATGTCCCCAAAACCGCCCCGAGACAATGTCCCCAAAACCCCCCGAGACAATGTCCCCAAATCACCCCCCCAAACCACCCCCGAGACAATGTCCCCAAAACCCCCCCAAGACAATGTCCCCAAAACCCCCTGAGACAATGTCCCCAAAAACCCCCCAAAATCCCCCCGAGACAACTTCCCCAAAACACACCCGAGACAATGTCCCCAAAATCCCCTGAGACAATGTCCCCAAAACCCCCCCAAAACCCCCCCGAGACCATGTCCCCAAAACGCCTCCAAGACAATGTCCCCAAAACCCCCCCGAGACAATGTCCCCAAAATCCCCCGCCAAAAGTCCCCCGAGACAATGTCCCCAAAACCACCCGAGACAATGTCCCCAAAACCCCCCCGAGACAATGTCCCCGAACACCCCCGAGACAAATTCCCCAAAACCCCCGGAGACAATGTCCCCAAAACACCCCCTCCAAAACCCCCCCAAGACAATGTCCCCCAAAAAACCCCCCGAGACAATGTCCCCAAAACACCCCCGGGACAATGTCCCCAAAATCCCCCCCCCAAAACCCCCCCGAGACAATGTCCCCAAAATCCCCCCAAGACAATGTCCCCAAAACCCCCCCGAGACAATGTCCCCAAAACCCCCCGCCCAAAACCCCCCCGAGAAAATGTCCCCAAAACCCCCCCGAGACAATGTCCCCAAAAGCCCCCCGAGACAATGTCCCCAAAAACCCCCCCCAAACCCCCCCGAGACAATGTCCCCTAAACACCCCCGAGACAATGTCCCCAAAACCCTCACGAGACAATGCCCCCAAAACCCCCCCGACGCAATGTCCCCAAAACCCCCCAGAGACAATGTCCCCAAAACACCACCCCCAAAACCCCCCCTTGACAATGTCCCCAAAACCCCCCCGAGACAATTTCCCCAAAACCTCCCCCCCAAAACCACCAAGAGACAATGTCCCCAAAATCCCCCCGAGACAATGTCCCCAAACCCCCCCCCCCAAAACCCCCCCGTGACAATGTCCCCAAAACCACCCTGAGAAAATGTCCCCAAAACACCCCCGAGACAATGTCCCCAAAATCCCCCCACCCAAATCCCCCCCGAGACAATGTCCCCAAAACGCCCCCGAGACAATGTCCCCAAAACTCTCACGAGACAATGTCCCCAAAACCCCCCAGAGACAATGTCCCCAAAAACCCCCCGAGACATGTCCCCAAAACCACCCCGAGACAATGTGCCCAAAACCCCCCTGAGACAATGTCCCCAAACCCCCCCCCCCAAAAACCCCCGAGACAATGTCCCCAAAAACCCCCCCGAGACAATGTCCCCAAAAACCCCCCGAGACAATGTGCCCAAAACCCCACCCAAAACCCCCCCGAGACAATGTCCCCAAAAACCCCCGCGAGACAATGTCCCCAAAACACCCCCGAGACAATGTCCCCAAAACCCCCCCGAGACAATGTCCCCAAAACCCCCCCCCCAAAACCCCCGCGAGCCAATGTCCCCAAAACCCCCCCAAGACAATGTCCACAAAACCCCCCCGAGACAATGTCCCCAAACCACCCCCCAAAATCCCCCAGGACAATGTCCCCAAAACCCCCCCGAGACAATGTCCACAAAAACCCCCGAGACAATGTCCCCAAAACAAGCCCCCCAAAAAAGCCCCCGAGACAATGTCCCCAAAACCCCCCCGAGACAATGTCCCCAGAAACCCCCCCCCAAAACACCCCCGAGACAATGTCCCCAAACCACCCCGAGACAATGTCCCCAAAACCCCCCCGAGACAATGTCCACAAACCCCCCCACCCCAAAACCCCCCCGAGACAATGTCCCCAAAACCCCCCCTAGACAATGTCCCCAAAACCGCCCCGAGACAATGTCCCCAAAACACCACCCCCAAAACACCCCCGAGTCAATGTCCCCAAAACCCCCCCGAGACAATGTCCCCAAAAACCCCCCCAAAACCACCCCGAGACAATGTCCCCAAAACCCCCCTGAGACAATGTGCCCAAAACACCCCCGAGACAATGTCCCCAAAACCCCCACCCACAGAACACCCCCGAGACAATGTCCCCAAAACCCCCCCGAGACAATGTCCCCAAAACCCCCCACAAAATCCCCCCGAGACAATGTCCCCAAAATTCCCCGAGACAATGTCCCCAAAACCCCCCCGAGACAATGTCTCCAAAACCCCCCCCAAAACCCCCCCGAGACAATGTCCCCAAAACACCCCCGAGACAATGTCCCCAAAACCCCCCCGAGACAATGTCCCCAAAATCACCCCCCCAAAATGCCCCTGAGACAATATGCCCAAAATCCCCCGAGACAATGTCCCCAAAACCCCCACGAGACAATGTCCCCAAAAAGCACCCCCCAAAACCCTCCCCAGACAATGTCCCCAAAACCCCCCTAAGACAATGTCCCCAAAACCACCCCGAGACATTGTCCTCAAAACCCCCTCCCCCAAAACCACCCCGAGACAATGTCCCCAAAACCCCCCCAAGACAATGTCCCCAAAACGCCCCCGAGACAATGTCCCCAAAAACCCCCCCAAAATCCCCCCGAGACAATTTCCCCAAAACCCCCCCGAGACAATGTCCCCAAAACCCCCTGAGACAATGTCCCCAAAACCCCCCCCAAAACACCCCGAGACAATGTCCCCAAAACGCCCCCGAGACAATGTCCCCAAAACCCCCCCGAGATAATGTCCCCAAAATCCCCCCACAAAAGTCCCCCGAGACAATGTCGCCAAAACCCCCCCCGAGACAATGTCCCCAAAAGCCACCCGAGAAAATGTCCCCAAAACACCCCCACAAAATCCCCCTGAGACAATGTCCCCAAAATCCCCCGAGACAATGTCCCCAAAACCCCCCCGAGACAATGTCCCGAAAACACCCCCAAAACCCCCCCGAGACAATGACCCCAAAACCCAACCGAGACAATGTCCGCAAAACCCCCCCGAGACAATATCCCCAAACCCCCCCGAGACAATGTCCCCAAAAACACCACCCCAAAACGCCCCTGAGACAATGTCCCCAAAACCCCCCCGAGGCAATGTCCCCAAAAAGCACACCCCAAAACCCCCCCGAGACAATGTCCCCAAAAACCCCTGAGACAATGTCCCCAAAACCCCCTCCCCCAAAACACCCCCGAGACAATGTCCCCAAAACCCCCCCGAGACAATGTCCCCAAAAACGCCCCGAGAGAATGTCCCCAAACCCCACCCCAAAACCCCCCCGAGAAAATGTCCCCAAAACCCCCCCGAGACAATGTCCCCGAACCCCCCCGAGACAATGACCCCAAAACACCCCCCCAAAACCCCCCCCGAGACAATGTTCCCAAAACCCCCCCGAGACAATGTCCCCAAAACCGCCCCGAGTCAATGCCCCCAAAACCCCCCCCAAAACCCCCCAGAGACAATGTCCCCAAAATCCCCCCGTGACAATGTCCCCAAAAGCCCCCCGAGTCAATGTCCCCAAAACACCCCCCCAAAACCCCCCCGAGACAATGGCCCCAAAACCCCTCCGATACAATGTCCCCAAAACTCCCCTGAGACAATGTCCCCAAAGGCCACTCCCCAAAACCACCCCCGGGACAATGACCCCAAAACCCCCTGAGACAATGTCCCCAAAACCCCCCCGAGACAACGTCCCCAAAACCCCCCCCAAAACCCCCCGAGACAATGTCACCAAAACCCCCCCCGAGACAATGTCCCCAAAAACCCCCCTCAAAACCCCCCCGATACAATGTCCCCAAAACCCCCCCCAAAACCCCCTCGTGACAATGTCCCCAAAACCGCCCCGAGACAAATTCCCCAAAACCCCCCCGAGACAATGTCCCCAAAACCCCCCCTC